>QLOR01004362.1:0-41179 GCA_003313825.1 Sarcodon aspratus | reverse complement strand
AATCAGGCAAATATATTTTCTCTTTTCCAACCACCCTCACCCCTTCCCCACACACACATAATATACGTGTATCATCGGCTCAAACGACACTTTCTTTTTTTTTTCTTTTCCTTTTTTCCCCGCATATAATTCCGTTTTCACAGATTTCTCAAGAAATACGTTCTCGAAGACATGGCAGACCGTCATGAAGTTGAAAAAGTCATCATCAGGCGCAAACCTAGTCCAGATCCCGCTTCGGGGCCCATAAATGTGATGAAAGGGTCGACAACGGGTCGCGTTTTCGAAGTCCCGCTGTTCACGTTTGAGAAGCGCGCTTGGTTGTGGAGGCTCATTCCTGGATCCGAGTGGGAGGATGATCCTGAATCACCAGACGGAAGGAAGAAGAATACCTGAATGGGTTTGGGGGGTGCCTAATCTTAATCATAGCGGTAGCTGGTCTGGTGTGATCACGCTTCTGTCCCTAGTATCGTGTCGTCCTTAATCCTAATCTTTTACAGCCGCAATATATTCGCACTTGATTCAAATGAGATCTGTTTATCATGGAAGCACTAAAATTAAGTAAGTCTACGGGATACATCATACGCAAAACAATAAAACACGTAGCAATCGTAAAAAATCGGGGAGGTAATACAGTCAACGTTGAAGGAAAAATACCACCAATAAAGAAGCTACATATATCTATCGGGATAGTAAACTCCATTTACCGGTCCGTAATATACTTTTCGAACGGCGCGCTGGTGATACTGGCGTAGCGACTAACAAATCCTCGGAACTGGCAAGGAAGGCAGGATCAACGTATTCAGCTGGGTCGTATGGCTTGTAAGCCGAGCTCAAGGAGCCAGTCATACTAGACGCTATCGAAGGGGTCTTTCGCAATGCTTGACCATCTTCTGTGCGAAGATTCCGTCCCACGTGTGCTGGGGTCATCCCTGCATTCATGCTCAAACTCCGATCATGCGCAATATGCGATATTGACGACTTTGGACTGCTGGCCGCTGCCGAACCGGCGGAGCGCGATGATGCCACTTGGGGAGCGTACTTTGGATGCGGTTGTCTCGGAGGGCTAGGATAATTGAATCCTTCCGGCATCGGAGCCGTCTCGTAAGGGGTCCGAGGCCTACCAGACTGCTCTCTGGGTGTGGACTTTGACCTTCTCTTATCTCGAGGATCGCGATTCGGAGACACTGCACGAGGGGTCCGAGATCCCGATGCATACGTTGTAGGTCTTCCATGACTGTCGACTCTCTGATGTGAAAATTGCGGACCTGGCGGTGGGATCATCAGGGGATCATCCGGGATTGTTGTCGATTCGGATGAAATTGACATCGGTCGCTCTTTGGGCAACGCATATGGACTCAATAAGCCTGGCGTTTGCAGACCATCGTCGTCATACGATTCCGACGTTGACTGATGTATTAATTAGCAAACATCAAAAGGCAGCCGAAAAGCACGTACCGGCGGTTGAACATCTATTGGTATTCGTGAATTATTGGAGGAGGGAGTTCGCAAAGATCTTTGCATAGAGTTTGATGAGAGGGTTGGATCCAATGGCGCTGGTCTAGTTATATACGACGGTCTGCGTCGGGGAGGTTGATCGGGCGATAACTACGTTTGGAGGATCAGGGCTGGTGGTCAAATAGGATTGAACAACTAGCTACCCACATCCACGGCAGATTGACGCCACGATTCAACAAGATCAGGATCTGAATACCTCAACTCGTCGGCAAATCTCTGCATGGGGTTTCGCCCCCTGGGGTCACCCGGCTTGAAGATATAAGCTTTATTGGTATCAGCAAACTCTGCTACCCCAGGACTGCGCAGTGTAAGATCGGTACCCGGAGAGTAGCCGTAATCAGTCTCAAGCCCTGGGGTCGTCAGTGGCTCGGTTCTACTCCGTCTTCCGCTCATAGTTGGCGTAAGATCCCCTTGAACACTAGCTTCTTGTATAATACTCAGCTTTCTACCGAGTGGGCCGACTTGTTCTGGACCAGTGGCGACGATGTCAAATTGTGATAGCGTAGTTGATCCTGGTGATACCGGTACCGAACCGGGTGAAGATAGCGCCCGTCTGTGGCCTACAGGAGAAGTGACAATGTTACGATCCAAGGGTGATACATCATGAGGTGAAGAAACATGCTCCCACGGACTTCCTGAGGATGAAAATGGGGATGGGGACCGTGTTGACCGTTCAAATCCACGTCCGGGGGATAACGGAGGTTCTTGATGAAAAGACGAAGCTGAAGGTTCATGTACAATAGTCGGAGCAACCATAGGTGTGGCTCTTGAAATGGAGGGCGTCACTGGCCGGCTTGAATCAAGTGGAATATTGATTGGAGAGAGAGTTGCAGACTGAGATCCTTGTCGGGACTTTTGCGACTTGCGTGATGTGGTACCAAAGTAAGGTGTAGAAGGCAGCGCTTTCAGATCCGTATAGTCAGGGGATGGGTTTCGGTACGTGTACGAATCGACCACCGGTGACGTAGAGTTGTATGGTTCGTGTGTGATCATTCTGTTTGTGATTTTCTTTCGCCCTCCCAAGGACTCGTCTTGATAACCCAGACCAAGAACTTCATACCCGTATCTTGCCTGGCGCACACCCTCTTCGTAGCCTAGCCGTCTACCTTCTTCTCTTGCCTTGATAATTAACTGCTGCTCCTGTAATTTCCGAGCAAAATCCCTTGCACCTGCAGCCTCAGCCGCTGCTTCGTCCCTTTGTTCTTCAACCATTTTCAAGATGTCCTGAGCTCTCAAGATCTCCTGCTGAGCATTGTTGTATTGGAATTTGTACAAATTCAACTCTGCGGCGGCCCGTGCGGCCTCTTCATGAGAAGCAAGCCTGGCGTCATTGAGAGACTGAAATCGACCAGCCATCTCGAGTGCACGTTTTTCCGCCTCGGTGACTCGTCGAGACTCCTGCTCCAACCTCTCGAGCGCAAGATGCAGCATCTTTTCCGTATCTCGTGCCTCATACTCCTCACGAATCAAGAGGCGTACGAGCTCGCCATTCGAGCGTCCCAGATATGTTCTCTCCCGATCTCGGCGAAACCGCTCCGATACTCGTGAGTTGCTTGTGCGCATGGGGCCACTAACAGCCAGAGCATTTGTCTGCTCGGGTTGTCTCGAGGTTGTGGCTGTTTGCGTGATATGGGGTGGGGTATCATAGATCAGAGTACTGCCAAGGCGCTTCAGTAGAAACTCCAGAACAGCATTTTGAGTAGACTCACTGTTCTGCCGCTGTGGTGGACATCGGTGAAGCGACAGCAAAGTCCGACCTGCGGGGTATAGTTATGGGAATGCGGTTCTACTGATGCCGGGCTCTAGAAGCGCGTATGTATTGGAAAATTTGCGCGTCAGATAAAACTTTACCGGGTCCCGGTGCAAACGGTCTCCAGGAAAAGAGAAAACAGCATGAGAGAGTGGATTGTAGTCCGAGAAGAAAGCCAGTCTTTTTGGACGACTAGTTTCGACTCCCCGCCGGGCGCCACGATCACTCAACGATCAATAAAGTTGGCCCCACCAGCGCCAGGCCAAAATGAAACCAATGATGGTCTTTCATTTACAACACACATAATGTTCTTTGTACTAAGCTGTTTCACGAAAGCGTTCGTAGATGAATGGGTCCTAATGCACTTGTAAGAAAATTAGGTCTAAAATACGATTATTGGCCATCGTTCTCTATTGACGTCCTTTGCCATATACTTGGAGACACCGTTCCTCGAAAGCCTGGATCATAAGCCTAGAGACTTGTCCGAAGAAAGAAGCAGAAACAGCAGCATGTACAGGATTCGCAAACGCAAACGCAATATCATAGCTGACGAGGGTCGGACACGAATCATCCACAAGTTGGTCGTCGAAAGACGGGTCCTTTGTGCTGATGTGCGGAGATTGTGGCGAAGCAGGCTGAAACCTCCATGTCGTTTCAAGGGACTTGAACAATGGTGTCGACGATGCAGCAACAGCCTTTGTGACGATACCAGCAGCGACTTGAGATCCTCCTTTTCCACAGCTCGTTGAAACATGTAACACACACCTGGACAGATTCATGCGGAACACACGTTACGGTGCTCACGTAGCTCTCCTTGAACCCAAGAAATCCCACTGTCAACTCAGCTTCCATGGTAGACACAAGCCGCTCGTTTACGTCTTGCTTAGACTCCGCCCTAGAGAGCACCCGCGAACCCACGCAAAAAGGCACGAATCGATTGTATGAGTCAACATCCGCAACGACGTCGTACAACTGTTGGCGTTTGTAACTGAGACATCAAACATCAGTGAGCGGTGACTGCCAGCGCGAAGAACATACGGAAGGATTTTCCGCTCGTGGAACGTCTGCTTATCTGCAACATGGCCGGGCCGCAGAGAAGACCAATCAGGCATCGTAAACAGGGTTTTTAAGTGGCATGATATCACATCAGAGCCAGGACGTTTGCATAAGATGGGAGACCTCAAGAACAGCTGCATTGTCAAAAGAAATCTGTTACCGAAATAGTCAGAGTTGCGGGATTGCGGATCGGTCATACATATAATAATTTTCGAACGGAGACAAATGAAGCCCTTGATCTCCTCAATCATCCCAGGCGCAACTGCCACGCAGTGATCAGATTAACAATCTCTCAGCAATACATCGAATCGATCTAGACACGACACAACGCGTTCCCCGGGTGTCTCCCGTTACCCAATGCACCGTCAACTCGGCGCAGGCACTCCATCTGGGGGGGTTGTAGTTAGCTGATTAAAACAACGACCCTGATGTTGTACATTGCCTGACGTACTTGCACGATCATCGGTCCCCCCTACTGGACGTCCAGCTCATCTGCACAGGTTCACGACACCATTTCGTATAAGGCTGATAGACGGGCTCGATGAAGGTCTCGTCGGGTCCTGGGACCCAGTGAGTCCTGTGAGAACTCCAACGAGAAAGCTACATACCGGAAGCCCAAAAAGAGGTCGCCAAGCAGCCTTACAAGAAAAGCGATGGAGCGTCAACAATGTGAAGTTGATCTTTGAAGTCAGCAGAATCGGTAGCCAGAACAAAATCCTTCTGCCACATCTCAGCCAAGAAAGCGAGGGCAGGTTGAGAAAACATTTACCCACCCAGTGCAGGACGGTGAGTAGGTACAAATCACCGGGGAGACACACAGATGCAGATTGGACGGCATCAGTTTATAACGACCACCACGGACGGGGAGTGACCAGATGTGACTTGATACTATCAGCCTAGCCTTAGTGAGCGTGCTTTAGAAACCGACTAACCGCGGAGCGCAGAAGGATTCAATCAAGGCCTCAAATCTGGGGTGACCCACCAGGAAGAAGCCCACGGAACCATATAACGGGCTCCATATCGTTAAAGACGATGATGGATACCTGTAATAGATTGAAAACGATCTATCGATGGAACAAAGTTAGGATAGCCCTAGATTGCCTTGCTATCATCTGTATGTTCGTGTAGATTTCGTCTGGGAAAAGCATAGATCGCCACCAACCACATGTCTGATAATTGAAATCCCGACGCGCAGATACGACCAAGATAATCAGAGATGGTAGGGGACGCGAGGGCACGCCTTTACTAGTCATTCACTCTCGGATCAGAAAACACGAACCAGATCTTTGAAATGCACTTACCCAATGGCCTTCGGATGAATTCGAAATTTACCATTGACTACGAGTAACTTCTTGAGCAATATTTCATATACGGACATGATGGACGAAATTGTGATCTTGTAAAGGACTATATAGAGACAACAGGGGCTGCTAACGAATAAAGAAACAGGAATCGTTGACGGCGTTCATGAATACTGTACAACATTGTAGTCACGTCCAATGCTTTCTTCTCCAGAAACGCTTTAAGATGGTCCATCAGCTCAAGTGGAGTAATCCCCGCCATCCGGGCAATCTCTGGCGATCTGAACGGCCCTATATAAGCATATGAAAATGGCACCTGAACAAAAACGCTTACATGTCCTTCCTGCTGACATTTGTAGCAGGTTTTGTTCTTGTTTGTAGTAGCAGCAGCAGCTTCATGACCATTGACGCCAGGAGCCGCGAGGCAATCTCTAAATCCAAAATATTAAATCTGATGAGCTAACGATGCTTGCGAACTTACTTGGCCATATGATTCGGACCACGGCACCGGAAGCAAATGACAGGCGGCAATGTCGAAGTGTTGAGACGTCCAGCCGGAGGCGCTCGAGACGCATAATTCATACCGCTCGTAGCCGACCCAGCATTAGGGCAGAGCCTGGCAATGTGGCCGAAGCGACCGCAGTTCTAAGGTAAAACAATGTTATCCCGAGTCGCTCGTCAGCCCATATTATACCGGCAACTGACATAGCACTTTTGATTCGATCCCTGCACTCTTAAACTTGGACATTCAGCTTGTATATGTCCGACTCCTCCGCAAGAGAAACATTGTTTGGATGCAACGGTCCTTGGTGACGGACAAGTAGCGGATTCATGACCTAGATCTTGGGTTAAAAGGTGCTTGTGAGTGGGAGATAGGGGTTGTACAGACCCGGCTTTTTGCAATTGAAGCAGAGCCTTTCTTCTGTGCAGTCCGACCTAACACGAGTTCAGGGGGAGGGTTCCCAGAGACGTTCACAGAGAACCTACGCAATATGACCAACTTGATCCGAGATGAGCGATTGGCTAAGAACGTAAGAGCAAAATGAATGAATTACGCACGATTACCACACTTGAAGCAACCTTTCCTGGAGAACGGATACGCCATTATTTCCTAAGCTCGGTCTGCCCATAGTAGAAGCTTAGACCGCGACAGGGCGTGACTGGTGGGTCAGGACGTACCCTTCTTCCCTCAACCAACAAACCTCAAACTAACCTTCCCAGCTCCTTCTGTGAAAGAAAGACGACGGTAAATAGGAGTTTCGTAGTTAAAGACGAGATTAAACTCTGTAAAATCTAGTGCGGATCGCGATCCGCCACAATTTCTGACCTGCCCTGAAGTTTCCTGTGGAGAAACTCCACTAGCCGGGAGCCGCGCAGTCAACGATGTACATGAGTTTGCACATCCACAGGCGATAAAAATTAGCTAAAAATCTGGAAAAAATGCAAAATCATCTGAAAGAAACAAAGCAATATATTTGAATATTTCCGACTTGGACTATTCAGGAGCCAAGCATGGAAATCAACAGAGACAGCATTTACAACTCAAAATAGACTAAATCTGGATTTTGGATAACTCCGAATCGGGCAACAAAATTTAATTCACACGGGTGTCATTTGAATTTCAAACTTGAAGGTCAACATCAGATTGCAATGGCTCAGTGGATTCCTCCTCACGTGGATATCTATATATATACATTGGTACCAGAGCATACATAAGATGATCAGTTCAAGGACTGCAGTGATCACTGGATTCTTTCCTTTACAAAAAAATCTTGAATTTATCATGATACAGTAATCCAACAATCTCATGTCCTCAGTGCCAAGGAAATATAGTACAGATCTTCCCATTTCTCAAATACCTGATGGATCTCTTGAGCTATTACAATCTGATTATATTCTTCTTTTGATTGCTGCCAAACTGCTTTTGAATCTGGGTCGGAATGGTACCATAAAGTAACACAACACGTGACATCTTGTCTCTGTGGTATCATCACGCCGTAGTATACTAGGACTCCCTAAACGTTTACCGTCAAACTGAATACGATTATTGATTAATTGCCCTAGGTACCAACATGGTCAGATAATCAATGATATCCTAGAAGTGAGGTCCTAAAAGTTTAGCAACTCGTCTATTAACAGAAACTGTATAACATCAGGATGCCTATCGTATTAAACTAACCGGCGAGCGGTACTTCCATGTATATAATCTTGATATCGCCGGTTCGTATGCTCTTTATCAACATCACTTAATTGTTGCACCTGTAAAAACAAGAATCATTTGAAATTCTGCGGAATGTCGGTCCAATTCTCAATTACAGTAGTAAATCGTAAACTCGGTTAAATGATGGATTCTAAAGCGCTCAGTGCTAATCCGTGTGAACTTCCATCCTCATACTACTAGTACATACTATGTATCTGTCAGTGGAGCAGCACACAGATTAGATGAATTGATATCACAGGAAAGAGGAATATATTGCACGCATTGAAATGGCGTTGGCAATGATGCTGTAAAACAAAACTTCCAGATTGCAGCAGTAAGCTGTCCAGCGTGCAAAAACGCATTAGGATATCACGCCTAGGAGCATGATGTAGCGCCGAATCATAGCCTTTGATAGATCGTTGTTAATCTTCCGGTTGTAAGGAGCGTGCCCTGCTAGTCAGGCAGGAATCCCGGAGGAACTTTGTAGCGATTCAGATGCGGATCGCTTGACGGGCTTTTGTCGAGTCACGTCGTGTTTCTGAAACTGGAGGTAGTTTGCTGATTTGCCTAGCGATAATGAGATAAGAGACACGGCACCGTGGCATAGTACTATGTGCTCCACACCACAGAATTTGTGCTTGATCATTCATTCTCCTACTAGGGAACGGTCCGAACATTTCGACAAACGGTGTATGAAGAAGGTAATCTCCTCGTCTATTCTTGAAACTCTGAACAGAGTTGGCCGGGATGGCGAGTAGAAGAAGATCCAGTTAAGGTCATCATAATGGAAGAGGTCGCGGATGGTGCATGTTCTGGATCTCTCCACGGCAAAGCGTTGTTGTATCAATTCACAGCGAGGCAGTGACCCAGAAGGGCCTGGTGACTCGTCTGGAGCTTCTCTGGAATGGTTCTTGCAGTGGGTCCGTGGGATCCACTGAAGAGTGATTCTAAATCGACCGTGTCAAGTAGTTTCAAAATACTTACCTTCCCATTTCAAAGGAATTCTCCTCCACGCGCAATGAAAGACCTGAGCATGCTTTTCTTAGCAGTCTTATCTTTTGCCATCTCTAAGCCCCTGGCGACCATGTAATCCTGCACCTGAACAAATTCTACTGTGGATTCATATCAGGTTCAAGAAATCGATGATCGCTGTATCTAAGCTGGTCCGACTTCGAGCATAATTTTGGGATTCGGATAGCACCGTGACATATCTATCAACATAGATGAAAAGGTGTGCGGTATGCGTGCGGTGCCTACCTATGAACTGGATTCCAGACGTGAGTGTTGTCAACCAAGCAAAGCATGTTTATATCACATACCTGCCGGTGAGCCTTGGAGCTTAGGGTCTAAAGAGCGGCTCATTTTCTGTAAGAAGAGGGACTTGCCGCCTGAAAAGTCCAAAACGAGAGTCCAACTATAACTGTTTCCGTCTGTTCCTCGAGCATATAGGTGGATATAACAAGTGACATGTTTGCCACGACGTGGGATTTCGCTTGACAGAGGGTTGGCAATAATTCCTGGATAGCTCAGTTCCACCAAGATTTGATCATTTTGCACTCGAAGGAGCCGTCCTAGAAATGTTGCCTGAATAGACGAATGCGGACAGACTGACTGGGCGTCCAACATTTAACCATGACGTTTAACTTTCATCGTGATAATGGAAGAAGCCGCAAAGCCTTCCTCACTGGGCTTGCGACTCTCTACACTCGTCTACTCGTCAGACTTGATTCAAGCTCAAATTGACCTGTGATTCATAAGGCACCTCTTGACTCTTGCCTACTTTGATTCGCACCGCTGCCGAGAATGATGGTTAGACTCGGAACTGGTTACCGGTTTAATAAGCAGTAAAATCACTTATCTTACTAATGCAGCGAAAGGGCTGAACCTCGCCAGCAGCAGATAGACTGCGCTCTCCTCCTGCACTGCACGCACTCTTATTCTACTTTGCACCATGTTTCCCGAGAAGCGATCCAAAGCTATCGACCACTCGCATCATCTTTCTGAGCTTGCGAAGGCTCGCCAGCCTTCGCCGCTAAAGGGGTTGATGGAATACATGAGACGTCCAAACATGATTGCCTTGGCTGGAGGTCCGTATCCTCACACAATCGTAGCTTCGTCGATATACATATCATGATAACACAGGACTACCCCACCCAAGTTATTTCCCTTTCTCTGCAATCCATGTTGATGCCCTTCCCCCGGACAATTTTTCTATTGAACCGACAGAACGCTCCTCAACCTTCTCCTGGTTGTGGAACATTTTTGGTCCAAAGGAAAAGAGTCAGGTTAATTACACCGTACCCAAGTTCCCTACGGCACCTGGAGCCGTCAACCTTGCGTCGGCATTACAATATGACTCTGCCGTGGGGATGGCCCAACTGGTAGTAATTATTAAGGAGTTCACACGCAGAGTTTACCAACCCGCCTACGAAGACTGGGAGGTTCTATGCGACATAGGTAATACGGATGGGTAAGTCTATTCGCAGCCCTCCTAGAAATTATCTAAAGGAACCTGTTTCAGATGGTCGAGAGTAGTCCAGACGCTTTGTAACCCCGGCGAATATATCCTGGCGGAAGAATGGACATACCCTTCTGCATTAGCAACTGCCCAGCCGTACCGCGTAAAGGCCGCTCCAGTAGCTGCCGATGGGCAGGGTATGCGAAGCGATGCTCTCAGAAAGGTTCTAGCAGAGTGGGACGAATCAGCCCGAGGGGCGAAGCGGTGAGCGCTATCACATGTTATTTGTGTTTTCATGTCTCAATCCTTCATGCAGTCCTCATTTAATGTACACCGTTCCGGTTGGCCAGAATCCCACGGGCACAGTAAGTGTTTAGACTGTCAACCCATGTGTGCCTTCACTCACGGAACGTATAGACGATGGGCCTTGCGAGAAAGCAAGAAATCTACGACATTTGCGTTGAATACGGTGAAGGCGATATTATGGACTCCTGTAATCTGGAACTGACTCGGATCGCAGATGTCATTATTGTCGAAGATGACCCTTATTACTTCTTACAGATGCCGGACTATGTCCCAAAGGCCGCCCGTCGTGCGAGCCCCACTGTCCCTTACTCGAGCGACCCTGACGAGTATATTGCTAGCTTGGCGCCCAGTTTCGTAAAGTATACATACGTTCTAGTTCTGTATGATAAATAAATTCACATTCCTTATCAGGATCGATTATCAAGGCCGTGTCATCCGTTTAGACACCTTTTCGAAGGTATTCGACAACAATCGATCAGGTCAATCAATTCCCTAACACCATATCTAGACCATTGCGCCAGGAAGTAGACTTGGGTGGTTTACTTGTTGTCCTGCGTTTGCTGAACGGCTTCTGAGACAAGGAGAGACCTCTACACAGGCACCTTGTGGGCTAGGTAAGACTTGAAAACATGATTTGTATGTCAACTCAACCTCCTATAGGTCAGGTATGGTTGTCCGTTCGTTGGTCTTGGCTTTTAATACAGCTCAGGGCAGGCTCTGATCACGCAACTTCTTACAACTTGGAAATACGATGGATATATCAGGTGGTTGCAAGGTACATATTATGATTTACAGTTGAAAATTCCCTTATATCAGCGTCAGGTCTTGGACGAGAATACTCCAATCGACGAGATTTTTTTGTGGACTCCTTGTCGGAAGTATTCCATCTGCGCCCCGCGCCATCACGTAAAGACATTTGGCAGGGTTATGATGTATATGACGCGTTTCCAAAATTTGAAGATTCCAATGAGAAGTCGGCGTTCGGTGCTACCCGGTTGTTTTCGTTTGTAGCTCCTGTGGCTGGGATGTTCGTATGGGTACGTCGCTGAGCTTTTATTTTCCGTCAATTCTCACGTTCATTCTGTGTTCTCTCAGATAAAGTTCAACTTCGATTACCACCCTGCTCTCAGGAGCCAAAGTGAAGAAACTCTCGAAGTGCAGCTCTTTACCAGACTAGCAGAAGCAGGTGTATTGTTCGGTCCCGGATGGTACTTTTTTGCTGACCAAGAGAATATCCCTGTATCGAATGCTGAAGGACACTATCGGGTTAGCTTCAGCAGTGCCGAGGTAGGTCTTGCTGTTCCGCGTTCGATGAAGAAGAAAACTGACAGGATCTTTCCCAAGTACTCGGACATGAAGAAGGGGGTTGAGATCTTTGCTGATGTTTCCAGACAATTTTTGCGAGAGATTGCTGTCTAGGAGGGAAATTGTCGTTATTCGGTTAGCTTACTATGTACCACCTTGTTAGTTTATCAGGTATCTGTCAAAAATAGAGGATACCTTTTCTGTTCTTCTCTTTTTGTTTCCGTTCGCGAGCTAACAACGTGCTCCGACCACTTCATTTCCGTGAACAACCTGCACATACGCGCTTACAATTGTCCCTTGTTGTCTTTTAAGTACTATTGTTGGCGACAAGCATTGAAAGTAACTCGGACTAGGACCACTGCATCTCCCTTATGACGGCAAGAATACAAGGTATCACAGGTCAATGGACGCGAGATCGCTAGCAATGCCGCTTGTTTCTTACATGGTCCTCCTTGTCCTGGCTTTGCATTTCGTTCTATAAGAATGCTGGGAAGAATTGCCTTCCATTCAATTTCCCCAAATCGCCCAGAACACCCATTTTCCTCCTCCGCCTGCCCAGTATTCCAACGCTCGTAATCAATGCAGGGTCAGACTCACAAAGGTTCTTCTTGTCTTGCCAAGTCCAAAGTCCACCAAACCGCAGTGGTCAATGCCAATGGTGGGGAACCCACACTGGGCTCCTCAACCCAACCAAGTTTGTCGAACGCCGTAAGTCATCCATGTCGTTTAACCTTGTTGTTCAACGATCGTTTTCGTTTGACTGAACACCATCGTCGTCATTAGGTGCATAGCAGGACTTTTTCAGAGGACAGTCGTGGATTATACGAGGACCTCCGTTCATACCAAGGTAACCTCTTTAAACGTTTCCAATTCAAAATAGTAACCAGCTGACGATGAACCTCGACCATATACCAGATGTGCTCAAGCAGATGAAGCCACTCATCGTCGCCAACAACGGTCATCTCGATACAGAACATCGCCAGACGCTGGCTTCCGCCTATAAGCACATCCTCAACGGTCTCCGGAGGCACCTCAAAGCGGCAGCATCCCAGTTAACAACAGTAGAAAGCAGCAAGCTGTCTGCAGTTGTGTCTGAAATAAGCCGAGTTTGCAACGAGATCATTGATCTCCTCCGACAATGGCTCATTCCAGCAGCGGCTGTAGGCGAAGAGTCCGTATTCTACTGGAAGCTGTCAGTCCTTGGATTATTGCTAGCCTCGTTCCTACTGACGCTCTATATGCAGGTTCGCTGACTTCTATAGATACCTGTTTGATACAACTGGTTCAGAGGATCATGCTAGTACCTCATTTCAAGCATACAAACTTGCATGGCTACACGCCAGTCAGCACTTGGACGCTACACACCATACTCGCTTGGGGCTGGCGCTGAATTTCAGTATCTTCTACGATGATGTACTGAAGAGCCCGGAACGTGCATGCCATCTGGCTAAGTTTGCGTTTGACGAAGCAGTTGCATATGCTACGGAGAATTCTGTACAAGTATGTGACGAATCATTTGGGGTAATGCAGCTCCTGCAGGACAACATAACATTTTGGCTCGACAAGGCCCGATGATTGTTGATTCGGTGGACTGCATGTTTATGTATATATGTATCTATATCCAGTTAATTGACGACACGCTACTAGTAATTGAAATTGTTGAGCGTTGAACCAGGGCAGGAATCACGACATAGTCTTGTTAAGCGTTGAGTTTGACCAAGGGCTTGCAGATAAAACAACTTCGCAGAACTACTGGTGAACTTGGTGGTCTACGAACAATAACTCTACTCTGCCGCAGGTTTGCCCTAAGAATCACAATAAGTATGTGCTCGATTTGAGCTATAACTGGTGGACATACCCTGATTAAAGACGTTACGCTATACCCGATACCAAGGAGCCCTACAGTGAAAGCCGAATAATATACGCCTTGCAGGGCTTGAGAAACACATCTGGGCACGTCTTAACACTAGGAACACGCACCAAGGTAGAGCTTGGAACGAGGCATCCGGTAATGGAGAGGTTTTTTTGAAGACTTGCAAGCCATTAATGTTAGCTGTATTGCATGAAACCAAGGAGAAAGGCCGAGAAGCGCACTTGGATATATTTTTGCTTCTCAAGAACCCGGTTTGGTTCTGTTGAGAAAAGCAATAGTGTCAGTGGAGGGCAATGTAATGTAAGAGAGAGATACTCGCTGTTTACCAAAGCTGAGAGCATATTTAAGAGGTGGACACAGAGGATGTGGTGGATGAACGAGAGCTACTTTAGAAATCCCGATTGTGACCGAAAGAGAGATCCGCGACTTCGTCTACCTAATAGTACATAGAACTTGCTCCCTCACACCATGTCCAATGAACGTGTTCGCGTCAGAGTTGGTCCATTCAACGGTCTATTCGTCACAATCTAAAACAAACGAAAGTTTCCCTAGGGCTTGAGCATTTTCCGTCCAATCATCTATGGCAATACCGCAACAGCCCTTACGCAAAAGGAACGAGATACACTGACTTCGCCTGATCACACGCATCGCTGGACTGTCGCTGTACGCAGTGCCGCCTCTGTCCCAGACTCCGAAATCGTTGGAGGCGCAGACGACCTAAGCTACTTCATAAAACGCGTTACCTTCAAGTTACATGATACGTATCCGAACCCAACTCGCAGTAAGCATATTCTTTTCTCTCGGACGGCCAAAACATGGACACAGTTTGACGAGTACTTCAGATGTGGACAAGCCTCCATTCGAAGTAACAGAGACTGGGTGAGGCTTATACCCGCTCGCACATCCGATGCAAGGCACTAATCCCGCTACTAGTTGGGGCGAGTTTGAGATTCAAATCCGCATTACCTTCGTACAGGAGTCGGGGGAGAAACCAGTACCGTTTTACCATCATCTCAAGCTTCATCCATGGACCGTCTCTGGTACAGAGCCCGAGATACCTCCTCTGGAGGCTGCAATAAAACTTGGCCCTGTGCATTCATGGCAATACGACGAGATCGTGTTCAATGACCCCTTTCAATCCTTCCTGAACACCCTGACTGCACATCCTCCTACGCCGCTGCCGAAGACGAAGCGAAGACCAGTTCCTTTCCACACCGCCAACCCGGGTTCGCTGGAATCTTCGAAAGGTGGGGTTCCGGAATTCAACCAGGCGATGGAGAAAGAAGAGTCTGAAAGGCTCGACAATGCTCGAAAAGTAGTAATCGCAGAACAAGAACGACTCAGAGCCAGGCTCATCGAACGAGAAAAGGAATTAGAGCGACTTAGGCGGCAATTAGAGGGGGGCTAATTTAGTATAATACTACTAGTATGCTAGCGATACAGAATGTAACAAGACGGATGTATTAGTATTCTTCGCGTACATCATTCCAATGCCTCATCACAGATATGGGGCCCATCCGGGATACATTCTGGCCTGCAAAGACCAGTTAGACAACAGTTTATTTATCGGCTTGAAAGTCTCACCAGATTGTAATCGTCTGTGGCTTCTTGTATCAATATCTGCACCAAATTACTTGTCGAAATCTCCTTCTCAGACCTCTCCTTGTTGGCAGTATAGATGCACCGTAATTTCTTGTCTATTGGATTCAATGCGTTCTTCGCTAACGAACGCAGATCAACAGTCGCCCTGACTGTATTTGGCCTTCTCCGAGCATCTCTATCCTGGAAGCCAGGTGGTCACCGGGATGTGCATATGAAGGTAAACCTGGATACTTACAAGCCTTCTCTTTTCGTCTTCCCATTCCATAAGGGGATCGTGAATGAACGCGTCTAGGACGCTCATTAAACAATCCCTGTTGTCGTGCAGCAACTGCATCGTAATTTCACAAGCGATTCGGAAAACACCTGGTGGATTTTTAATTTTGAATTTGCGACATCATTCATATCCGAGAACTCACCTTCGACACCTGTAACTCCTAGACCATCCACCATGTTTTGGGTGAGTCTGAACGGCACGCGTTCTGGGGTTTCCAATGTTTTTCCCTGAGATGGAACAGCTCAATAGTCATGTCATCAATACCTTAACAAATAGGTGTACCTTTTCAAACAGACAATTGAAATCTACGTGGACAACGTCACCCGTGTTTGAATCGAGCAAAATATTTTCGCAGTGCCTGTCACCGAGTCTAGAACAGAGAGTATGATGAAACTTGAGAGCTGATGGTTCATGTAATTCTTGACACGTACCCGAGAATAAAACCAACCATTGACATGACAGCCGCAGTTCTGCTATATGCCAATCGACTTGACAACCAAATCGAGGGTTCTGGGAAAGTCTCTAGGAACCATTCGTGGAAAACTGGTGGATAGCTGCGAATCAAAGTGTTATAACAATTCAATTGCATCAATGATTGTTTACTTACGCTGCCAAAACATCCTCGACGAACATTTTCGCAGCATCTTTTTCATTAGGGAGTTCTTTGATCTTCGTAAACACCCGTGACATCTCGTTGGACTAAGAAGTAATTGTATTAACGAACATTTATTTGTCAAGCGGGAGTGACTTACCCAGGGTTTGATATTTCGAGCATCGTAGCCTTTGACCAAGACAGGTCGAACTGGAATGGTATCTCGAACCCATTGAATGAAGCCACACTCTTCATTCAGCGTTACAACGCCGTAAGTACGAATATCTGAGAGCAGTTTAATTTCCGCCACAGTATATGTGAAAACGTCTCACAAAGTTGACGTCGACGCGATTCCATATTGGCCTTCAGAAGCTTGTTGATGATTGCATTGAAATCCATCAGCCGAGCATCCTTCCGCAAATCGTCCTTGGGCTTCCCTAAAAACATGTATATTTGGCCGTTGCTGCCTCGGATAGTAATTTTCCGAGGTTTCGCAAGGGAACGCATCACCTCAATCTCGTCGGCAAATTCTGTAGATGAAGGATCCAAGCTTTGCATGTAGCAGAGAATTATTCAGAATGGTAGATACCTTGGAATGTAGGTGCATCTACTGGGAACGGCTGGTGGATGGTATCTGGAGATGCAATAGGAGGGAAATTTGCGGTAAGGGATTCTTGCAATGGGATGATCAATCTGGAAGGCATAAGTTTCGCGAGTCGTGGAAAGTCTCTGTTCATGGATAAGGCCTTCTTCTCATCTCTGACCGGGTAGTCACACAACGCTAAAAGTTCGTTGGTCATCGCCAGACACTCATTGATAATGGTTGGGACTTCGTTATTCGTGTTCTTCGGATCGCTCTGTCGAGTTTCAGTCTTGATACCCCAAGACAAATTATCTCGACTCACTTTCAGCTGATCCAAAATGCGTTTCCCCCGTTGTCCTCGGACTTCCTTGGTAGACTTGACTACCGATGTAAAAAGCCACAGAGCTTGTTTGGGGTATTCGCCGATTACCCGACAAATGAGCGTAGACAGAAGTGCGAAGACATCCTTGCTGCTATGCCCCACACGCGAGGCAATTTGCGGAAAAGCCGTAAACCACTACGGTAATTAGAGAGATAATCTAGTCGAGAGGGGTATCGAGAGTAGACGTACCTTGTATGTAGGGATCGTCTCTATCGAACGTGAAATTTCTAAATTCATCCTAGTCATGATCTCGCTTTTCGACAATTGCTCGTCCTCGCCCATGTCTAACCATAGTGTGAGTAAACGGGGTACGGCCTGATAGACATACTTCGATCCGGCTTTGATTGCTCGAGAGAAGTAGCGAACTGTGTGGATACTCATCTTCGTCCCCCTGAGAAAGCATTCAATATATATATATATAATCATGAAGCTATAGTTTACGCACCGGGCTCGTTTCTCGCTGGATGATAGCGCTTTATAACATTCATCCTGAAAGTTTCCCAAGTGGAAATGGCCGCTTTCCCAACTGGAACTGATGATTACGAATTGTACTACAGGTGGCTGCAAAATATGATACTGACTTGAGCACGGTCTCTGCCCCAGACTGGAAAGCCTTGAGGACATCGTTAGACTGGAAACGCTCAGATTCGCTCATCCATCGCGCACGCAAGACCAGGGCCTAACAAACGTAAGGTCCAGGACGGAAATAAAAGTAAAATACAAACCTTGCCTTTCATCTTTCGGTTTTCGATATCGTCTAACTCTCCAGATGAGGATGTACGACGTATTGCATGGTCGAGATCGTGGAGGGCACGCAAAGGCTCGCCGTTAGCTTTTATAAGTTTGGCATTCGCAATAAACCAGAAAGGCGTAGACCTCTGCTGGGCTTGCAACATAGCACTATATGCCGTTTGCCAATGTCCTGCCTTTCTTGCAATCTTAGCGCTAGCCAACCAAGTACGGCCGATCATGCCATCGAAGTCCTGATTCCGATTTGTTCTAAAATATAATGTTAATTGCGGTGATGCGTTTGCAGGAGTTCTACATGCCTGAGACCGAATGCTGTTCTGCGCATACTTAGGATGGGTTCACGAACGCGGAAAGTTGGTAGTGTTGCATCCAGCCGCGCAGAAAGAGTGCCCACCAATTCGGAAAATAGGAAGGGGTCGCCTTCTGGCTTCTTAGCTATCGAATCGATTACCTCTAGTTCGTGAAGAAGGTGCAAATCAAGCACTGCCTCGTAGCACCTGCGATAACCTTGAGGTCCTGCGGCAGTGATAGGGGACCCTAATAATTTGCGGGCCGCAGACAAAGTGGACAAAGCAGAGGCATCGCCGTTGCGAAGAGCCAACAGGGCGCGAGCAATCACAATGGATGATGACTGGACAGTAGTGCCATTGACGTACGACGTTACGTCCTCCCAGTCACCGATCATCCAGCTGCTTTCTACTTGGAAGCCTGCAAGGACTGTCTCCCATCCAGGGTTACGAGTAAGGACACCTTTGACGTGTGTTCGCAACGTGTCTGTTCTTGACTTAGCATGTCAACAGAAGTAGACGATGTAAATGACTAACCGTAATGGCCGAGATTCCTCAAACAACGTAATAATCCGACATGATATTCAAGATTGTCTGGATCTTGTTGTAGTCTTACTTCCCAGCAGCTTTGTGCAGATGTCCATCTCCCCGTACTTTCATGCTGCCGAATTTGATGTTCCAGGGATGGGGAAAGCACGAAGGTAGAGACACCTTCCATTCCGTCAGGCTCATCCAGATGTGCATAAATTTCGTGTAAGTGTTCATAGTATGCTTGAAGATCTGATTGATCAGCATTGTGGCTCTTCACCTCGAGGATCTGGCGCTCGAAGTTCATCAATGATCGTGCAAAGGCTTTGCATTGTAGAGCAGCTTTAGCTACAAGATTTTGGTTGATGCTGGACAGAATAGAGTCGACTCGCAGTAGCTGCTCGTGAGCATCATCGTGAGCAGGAGTAAGACGAGATCTACGGTTTTCGGGCTTCTTGGTGTTGGACGTGCCTTGACGAATCGCCCGCACCCATTTATTCAGATGGTCCATGAGAGTGAATATAGCCTATGATAAGAATGAGGATATGGAAGGAAGTCAAGCTATTCACTCACCTGGGTACTGAGTAGCCGTTTATCAGGACTCGAATTTCCGTCAGGATTGACTTGATCTTGGAGAACGCTAAGGATTTCCGAGCGAATCAGTTCGACGTCTGCGTCTCCTCCAGATATGAGAACGTTAAGGACCAGGTGGGGAAGGAGATGGTGTGCGATTCCAGCGTCTTTATGCACTACTATCCAGTGGAACATAGGGAATATAGCGTTAACATAGGTGCCGGACACTTTGTCTAATAGAGAGGCCGCCCAGTGCTGTATCCAATCTCTGTAGGTAGCATGATTGGGATAAATGAGCCCTCCATCCTTGATTTCCTGTCTTTCGACAATGTGGTATTTGGATTCCAGGAAGGGTGTAATGGTTTCCAAGACATGCCTCGGTAAGCTGTTCCATCTACTACGTGCTTTCAGCGGTACAGATCCAGTTGGAGCCACAGAAACAAGGTTCGGTGTAAACTTGCAGAACTTGAGCAACTCTTGTATTACGAAAGCAACGTGGGTTTGATAGTTGATGTCACTGGCGGAACGAAACACGCCGACGAGAACATCTCGAATAAGATGTAGTGCGAACTCGACAGCTTCTGTCTCATCATTGAAGTTGCTCAGCATGATTATGTTAGGGTCGTCCGCACTGAGTTCGAATCGATCGGGATCTACAGCGCCGAATATGCCAATGCAAGTATAAGCGAGAAGGCGCAGAGGTTCTGCATTGTCCTCATCACGGGAAGCGGCGGTGCACAGCGTTGAAATAATGTCTCCTACCAATGGTGAAAAGGCGTCTCCATGGGCCAAAGATCGAACAAACACTCCTTGTTTCGATAACATGAATGCCTTCATCTCCTCCAGGGCCTGGCAAGCAATTGC
Organism: Sarcodon aspratus; assembly: GCA_003313825.1. Taxonomy (NCBI): domain Eukaryota; kingdom Fungi; phylum Basidiomycota; class Agaricomycetes; order Thelephorales; family Thelephoraceae; genus Sarcodon; species Sarcodon aspratus. Next base: position 20,980 of record QLOR01004362.1, on the reverse strand, counting down.
GAGATTGTCACTAGACGACCGCTCCAAAACCCTGCGTAGCTTGTCCTCAGGCTCCCAATTGCTTCTGAGGTTACTGAGCTTGGTATGCACAGCGCCAAGCTCGGGGATAGCCCTCACTTCTGCAATTTCATCTAAATAGCCGCCGAGCTTGTCACCACATTCGATGACGATATACTGAAGACATTTCTTGGCTATTTCACGCTGGTGGAAAGAAAAACTCTTCCAGGAAGAGAGAAAAGCTGCGCTTGTCGCCCCCACAAAAGGCCCAATGTCAGACGGGCCCAATGTTGTCAGGAACACGGACCATGTCTCCAAAGTCACGTCGACGAGAGGGTGCATCCCTAGCGTAGTTTGTAGGGCCGCCATGACCTGTTGTACATGTATGAGTCCGACACGAGTCTTAAGATCAAGAAAGGTACCTGAAGCCCAATGCCACCAATCGCCTTCCCAACGTAAGATATCAAAGGTCCGAGACTGCGAATAATTTGTCGCTTGCTGTCGACAGACTTCTTTCCGTGCATTTCATGTAAAATCTCATTCAGTTGTGTCATCACCGCTAACATGTTGTCTACGAGATATTCCTCTGCAGTTTGTACTTGAGATGAGGATCGAGTCTTCTTCGTAGGTGTCATAATGCGTTGGACTCTTTTAATACCTTCGATTGCCTATTGAATGGGTGAGCAAAGAGAAGTACACAGTTGCAAGAGATAATTACATTGGGAAGCCTAGCACCTCCTTCTTCGCCCATAACGATAACGAGACTGGCTAATAAGGCAACGTAGCAGGATTGGACCAGGTTTTTGATTTTGATATCAGTGCTTCCGCCTGTGTCGTGGACCATAATTTTAACGATGAAATTAAGGACGTCATCCGTCTCTGAACGACTTTGCAGTAGCAAAGCGCGTGCCAGAACCTCGGAACCGTAGTCTAAGAGAAGAGTAGAAACCTTCTGTCCCACTTCGGATGCAACAAATTCCAATACGCGGACGTTACGGCTGATAATTAGATCGGGGAGTGTATCTGACAATGTATGTCGGATCAGCTCCGGGGAATCCATTGATATAAATCGACATAGTTCGCTCAAAAGTCCAGGATGAGAAATCATGCGCGAGACTGCAAAAACGGCGATTTGGGACATGTAGGGCGCCAGAAGGTCGTAGTGAGACTTGTTGTGATACTTGGAGAGGGCAACAAGCTTTAAGGCAAGCGGAGAGTAAGCGAGGGACATGACACAGATAGAATCGACTTGCCTGCATGAATGCGGTGCCTTTGACAGCAGGATTATCTTTACCAAGCTGAGAGAAGATTGTACATACCGCCCGGCCAAGCATATCATTGATTGCAACCCTACCAGCAGCATTAGTATGCATGTGTCAAAATACCAAGGACAACGACTTACTTTGCTATGTAACCAAGAACGATCAGAGAAGACTCCTTATATACATCGCTCTGATTCAACAAGCGGGTGATAGCATTCATGACTGCGATGGCATGCTTTGATTTATGGCTGTCGGTTATTTGGTACACTCTAACAAGCTCCGCCGCGAGTCGGCTTCAAGAATTTAGTAACAGTTGACAAAAGTACGAAGGTAATACTTACCCTGCAGATAATCGAACGTTCCTGGCCCTATCCTTGAGGTTACGAAAGCACAACTCTTCTATGGAATTGAGAATTCCGCCCCCGAATCCGGAACTATGATGTTTCATACAGCGGACAAGCACGTCGATAACATTTTGGCGCACAGCGTTCGTCACTTCAGTGTCCGATCCTTCCAAGAGCCGGAGTATAACGGGAACGCAAGTTGCCATTATCTGAGTACCTGGCCTATTTGAAGGTATTGGGGGGCACGACTCAGCGTCGGGATGGTTTATTATGCACGAAAGCGCCAAAAGCCCCCTAGCTAATGCGATTCTACCATTTGCAGAGGCATCATCAAGTGGTCTATAAGAAGAGTTAGGTAGGACTGTATTGGCAGGACAACTTGGGTCACCTTTGGAATCGATTGCTGATATCCGTCAGAGCACGGGTGGCAAATTGGCTCCTTGGCATGGGATCATCATCATCCATCCAACTCAAACTATCGGGAGCAACGATTGCTTCAACTGAGGTCCGGACTTTGAGAAGCCACTGGGACTTGTTCCGGATAGGCTTGAGATCGTCGGTTGACTGGGTACTGCTCCTAACTAGTTCCTTTAAGATGGCGTATGTTGCTTGATCTGGCCGGTCTTGCTGTCGCAATAATGTTTCTAAAGCGCATCGTTTGGTGTTCGTATCCTGACAAGGGAGTGACTGCTTAAGGTACGACAATGCTGCATCCTGGTAAATAAATATTACTAGACTGAACGACAGATAATCGCAACTGAGCCTTACTTGAAGTGTGTCGGTCAACGTTTGTCGCAACAGAAGGTCAAGTATCGTGAGCGTATCAGAAGCTGTACATGGGTGCACAGACGGATTGTCGAAAGACTCATGAAGAGCAAGGTCTACACTCTCCCAACCCGTGTGAGCATTGCACTTCAACCTGTAGAGCAATAGACAAGACCGAAGGCCTTCAGCAACTATCTCCGCTCCGCTGCCTTCCCTGAGAAAAGAAATACAAGCTGTTAATATTCGAGATAGAGAGGTGGCACGCTGAGGAAGAGATATAGCACAATCCGCGGACAAGACAAAATCGGAAAGATGACGTGCAATATTCACGGCACGGCGTATTCGGTCAATAAGGTAATTCTGGCACATAAGTGGGGGATGAAGACCTTCGAGGATGGTTGCGACCAGAAGACTTAGGAACATCGGTAGTTGTGAAGCGGTGCGGATAACGATCAAGCCATCTGCATCTTCAGGCTTAACAAAGATGGTTAACCAGATGATGTACGCCTAGCATTTATATCAGCTTACTGGATCGAAGACACCAGCATCCGCTTTTTGATCATGAATACCAAACAGGTTTACGTCCAAAGGAAAATTCAGGACCATCATGTTTTGTAGATAATCTATAAATTCGTCAGCGTAGAGTACAAGTAAGAGAACGTTGCATACTTTGACAAGTAGTCAAGCATTCGTCCAAAGTGCCTTCCAGAGTAGACCAAGACGAGATTTTGTCATCCCCACCTTTAACACCTCTCCCTAAACATTGTATAAGGTCGACCGAGGCCTTCATCGCACGTGTTCTCAGGTCTTGTGGGCTTAAAACATCCTCTTCTGCAGGCACAGAAACAAGACACCATTGGTCCAACACGTTACAAAGGCCTATGAGAGTTGCAAACAGCGTCTTCGCATGCGAATCGTAGCCCACGAACAAGGATTCTGTAGAATTGACCGCGCGACAGACTACTTGGAGGCATAATTCGATCAACTTGACCTTCTCGTGCAACAAACTCCATTCCCATCCTCTCGGAAACGGAAGAGTAGACAAGAGATAGCGACAGAATTCAGAAATGGCCCCAACCCATTCTTCACGATCCGATGCGCGTACTAAAGGGGCGCCTCCATTGGGCCCCTTGGCTAAAGCCGTGCGAAGCCATTCAAGGAAAAATGTTGATCGTTCATCCTGTAATGTTGGCAAGGGAAGAGGGACAGACGACGAAGGAATAGATGAGCTGTCGTTCATAGTTGTCTGTCCATTAGGAAATGATTCAGCCACTTAGTAGAGCTCCTGGTCGCGCTACTATGATTGACGGGATGATCACGACGCGCATGTCACGAGTTCCTTGTCACAGTTCCACACATAAGTTCTCACGCTTACTCCCATTAGCGCCTTAACTACTGCAAAACGTTCGGAAGTCGTTGTACCACGTCGTACCCTAATACAACCGAGGCGCAAGGCTGGGCACAGACAACCATCATTTTTTTCCTGCTCTCCGTTTATCTCTCGCCTTCTCTCTCAGCATGGCCTTTTCCTCTGCCCTCTCGGGTTCGATAGATGCAATAGCCTTCTTGATCCTCTCATTGTATTTTCTATCCTTCTCCTGTTGTTCTTTCTCCTGAACGGTAGCCAAAAACTTCGCATCTTTGCGCAGCTCCCTGATAGCACCCTTCTTCTCTTGCTTATACTGCCTCCGCAACTTCGTCGCCTCGGTACGTTCGTGGTCTGGGTCGCGATTGCGTAGGTAGGATGAAGAATGGCTGTCGAATTTGGGTACATAGGATGGAATGGGGATTGGCTTATGCATCTGCAGTGTGAGGGAATGACGTGACTGTTGTGCGAATTTTAACAACCGGCCAATCGTGGATTCAACAGTGGAAAGACATTTCTGAGGCGTGATCATCAGATCATAAAACTGTAAACGGAGATTCAAAGAGAAGAAATACCTGCAGAGACTCAGAAAGGTCGTTTGTACTTAGCCTACTCAAAATTTCCTGGATGGGTTGGTACAGCTCTAAGAAACCATCCAGGCTTGTGTACATGTCAGCGAAACGGTTCAGCAGGTTTAAGGACAAAGCCAGTAGATCAACTTTTGCTTGTTCGTCAGGACTGCCTGCATTCAGTTCACCAAAGCTAGGATTACGAATCGATAAACCCTGAGCCTTTTTTGAATCGAGAGTTAATTGGGGACAAGTCTGGAAATCTGGAGAAGGGAAGAATCCTGGAATGGATGAAGCCTGCCCAAACCTATGAGGGGCGAGATGCAGCACAGCATTAGCAAGGAAATTGACGACCTCCGGGACGAATCGCTGTGAGAGCTCCTCGAATTGCAACCACAGTGTACAAAGAAAAAGGCCGCTGCGAATGTCATCAAGTGATCGGATGCGACACAACCCGAGGTAAGCACCCATGAGCAACCTAGCAGGCGAAACAACGGGGTGGTTTAAGTCACTTGTGGACCACAGTAAACCGATCACTCGTAACAACGACAACTCTGGAATACCAGGCCAAGTCTTCGTCCGCGGGTCGGTTGGCCCCCGAGATAGTCCAATCCTCAAATTTCTTTGCATGAGGCTCAGCTTTGCAATGAAATGTTGGCCGCATTCGGAGGGATAAGTTTTGGTCAGAGCGAAAAGATGAGGTAGCAAACCAGACAGCAAAGTGAAGCGCGGGGCTGGCGGTTTTGTTATATGTAAGATATGGTCAACCAAGACACCAGACAGCCGCTGGTAGAATGGGTTAGAAGCGCGTATGAGGATGCAACATAGAATTACCTGTAACTTGAATTTATTATCCTCAGCCAAGCTCGGATGGTGTAATGTCCTGATTCGTTGCACTACCGTTGGTACGTCCTTGTCCTCAATGCCGTCAAGAATATCCAAGAACTCTTCGTGCGAGGCAGGACATGGAAATGTGAACGGTAGCTCTTTCGCCGTTCTTGTTGTGGTCTTGGAACTCGTTTGTACCGACGCGCGGCCAGGGACAAGTTCCTCGGGTTCCTCTCCCTCACTTCCAAGACCCTCCGATTGGGACTCGGATTCGTCAGAGTCCTCATCTTCGTCGCTGTGTCTGCTGCTAGACCTGCCGTCTTCGTCTTCATCTAAGAGAGGCTCTGTATTAGATGCCTTCAGACTGTATCCCTCGGTGTCTTCCGTAAGGCCAATCCCAAGGCCTGCAAAGCCGCCTTCCTCGTCATAGAAATCGTCCTCCAGGTCATCACCGCCAACCTGCCTCCTGCGCTTTCTGCGTCCAGTTTCTTCCTCGCTATCGCTATCCTCTTCTCCCATCATCCTTCTCAGCCGCTTGCGTTCCGCTGTTTCTAATGCGTGTTTCTGTTCCAAAGCGATTTCTTCGTCGGTCTTTGTTCGATCTTTAGGCTTGGCCCTCTGCTCGAAAGCAAGCTCCCGAACTACCTTGTCATAATCTTGGTCTGCCTTATCTTGAGTATCAAGTTTTGCGATTGAATTATCGACGTCACGGGCAGCGCTGCCAGTATTTGACGAGTCCAGAGAGTATAACAAAGATCTAATAGACTCCATGTCATGATCAAGCTGTTGGCGCAAACTATCGTCCTCTGCCTGTTGCACTTTTCTGAGGAACTAAGGACCGATGATCAGGTATTATAATGCGTATCAGCGAAAGCGAGATTACCTTATGCTCTTTGCTTTTTGCCATTACCTCTGCCATTACCTCAGCTTTGGACTTTATCCGAGAATGCTTGAAGAGAAAAAGTATGAGAGAGAAACATGAGCAACATAATTCTACAGACCTCGTCATCTTCATCGTCACTGAAGCCGCCAAAATGAGTTTTCTGCACAGTATGCTGATCAATCTGGCCTTCGTACTGCTTTTAATATTGTTCAAATAAACAATTGGGGACCACAAATACCTTGATCCTCTCCTTCATTCTCATCAAGCCCCAGGCCCACGTCGTCAAAGTCGTCTAACTTTGATAAACTCTGACCATAATGTGTGAGTTCATCCTCGTCTTCCAAGTTGAACATAACGCCTTTGGACGCCCTCTGCCGTTCACGCGTAAAACGCTCCAGCATTCGTTCCTCGGGGGTCATAGTAGGATCATTTTCACCAAACCTGCGATCCACAATGCCTCCTGCTCTACCCTTGTCTTTGTACTCTTTTAACAGAGTTTTTGTGCGCTAGAAAGCCCTTGCATTGAAAAGAAGGAGTGTTGAAAACGAACATTTGCGCGGACCTGTTCTAGTCCGGCCTGTTTGCTCTGCGCAGGACGGCCAGTAGCCCCCTTAATTTTTCGACCACCTACATCGTGTTTCAATTTTGTAACCTGAACGTCAAAAGGATTCATTTTTTGTTGAATCTCTCGAAGTTTTGCGGCCCTCCGGTCTTTGTCTCCATCTTCTGTTTGGGAACGCTTTCGCTTCTTGTTTTGCGACGGCTGAGTGATTCCTGCTTGCGAAAGGGCCGACTTGAGCTGAGACAATTGAGATCCTTTCGCCATCGGTTGGCAAGAGAAAGCTGCTGATGGAAAGGTTATCCAAATGCGGATCAAGAAATCTTCTAGTAATGCTTCCGGCTTTCGTTAGGTTACACCACCGGCATCTCGGATAACTGAAGTATTTCGGACGGGTGAGAGAGACGTTTGTAAAGTTGCTCTTATGGTCATCTGTAGCCGTTATGTTCCACCGCCGATATGTAGAAATGGACGTTAGGTACTCGACAACGTACGAGACAAGTCATTCATTTTCATTTACAACCACACCGGAAGGGACCATCATTCTGCAACCGCTTCTTACTCTGTCCGAGTCCTATCTAATCTCGATCCTTGTGGCCCCCAGGTGAACAGAAGACTTCTTGTGCAGTATACTCGAGCTGATATCCATGCTCCACTTGTTCGCGTACAAATGGGTCCTTATGGCGGCATTATCAGATAGTCGACCCATGCGTTACCAGTGACGGATAGCGGCTTCAGCGTTGTTTACGCCCCCTAAACTCTAATCATGTCGTCTAGGTGGAGTGCGAGACCGTGTTCGGCTCCTTCTCGAGTGGGGTGGGAGTGAGTCACGGGAACGACTCCGTCTTCGAGAATAGTAGTCGTCTCTGCGAGGAGAAACACTCCCGTGACCACCACTTCCTTCCCTCCTTTCATCGAGAGATTTCAGCAGTTGTTCGACACTCCTTACCCCCTCCGATTTTTCTTGAAACTTTCTATTCTTCTTTTCTTTCTTCTTTTCCTTCCTGGCGCGACGTTCTTCTGGAGTTTCGTCCTTACGCTTTCTTTTTGACTTGGAGTGTTTCGGCTTCTTACTTGCTCTGGCTTCTTTTCGCTGCGCAATGATGTACTCCCGCATGGGATCTTCAGGGTCGATGTCTGCGGCAATATCAGAACCAGACGAATCAGACGCGGCGCCACCATTATCATCTATAGGTAATCTTCCAGTCAGGAACACGTCTCGAACAACATGCGAGTACTTACGCATAGTTAATTCGGGCTTCGCGTTCAGACTCTGTTCTTCAGGGTCCGCCCATTCACCCTCTTCGTTCTTGACACGTTTCTGTTTGTAGTTCTTGACATGGTCCACGCGAATAGTTTTCTCCAATATCAGAGCTCCATTGAGGTTGTCCACGGCCAGGACTGTTGAGCGTTGATCTTCATACATGAGGAAACCAAAGCCTTTTTGTTTTCCAGTCTCTTTGTCTCGAGGAAGATTCACGTCCATAACCTCCCCATATTGAGAGAAGATTGTGATGACATCTCCTTCAGTCAACTCTCTGGGGAGACCACCAAAGAATATATAAGCAGAATCTATAACACTTTTAGTTGTGAAATCGTTGGATCGCATGAGGACTCACCCTTATAATCATCGTGCCAAGAAGCACCTCCACCCAAATCAAGTTCTCGCTCATTAATCTTGTTGATTTCACGAACGACGCTGCACCACTGTCAGTGATATGTGCACACACAAAATACGAAGTACAAACTTCATCGACGTTGAACTTTAGGAAAAGCCTCTTAGTCCGTCACGTGGCTGCGCATCTTCTTACAGAAGATTTTACAATTTTATCTTTTTAGACTTCAAAAGTACAAAATGGCATCGTTCTCCCTGCCTCCGATAAACGTTAACCCAGATGGATCATGGGGTCCATCATCGGCCAACATGCCTGCAGAATACAAGTTCAGGGAGATCCCTTACGCCCCCTACTCAAAATCAGACAAACTTGGCCGATTCGCTGATTGGTATGAGGGTTCGGGAGAGACTCGTAATATCGGCACGTCTTCTACTCAAGGCCCTAGAGCCACTCAGAATCGTGGAAAAAGGGACGCTGCACAGGCGTATGGCAGCGGTACTGCGAGCGCTTTTGCTTATTTCCACGTAGAGGACGAATCTAGCTTCTCCTTGGTGGATAGCAAGGCAACTACTGTCAGAAGAGGGGGACCGATTTCTAGAGGAAGAAACTCGGGCAGAGGGGCATCAAACTACGGCCGAGGTGGCCAAAGAGGTTCCCGTGGCGGATTCGTGCAGAGAGGCGGAGGCAACTTTCAGCGTGGTGGTGTTGCACGTAGAGGCTGGAGAGACTGGGACAAGGTTTGAAATCCTTCATGTTTTGCGATTTGAGCAGAGCTTAGAATGTGTCTAGAATAATCGCGCACGAGAATCCTCCGTTGCGATCAGTCCATCTTGGCCGATGCTTGAGGAGATCGAAATCGGTCGTCTCTCTAAAGTCCGACTGGATGTGGAAGAGCCAGAAAACATGTATGTATTCATCTTAATTTCTTTCTTTTTAGTTTTCTTCTTTTTTCTTTGCGATCTGAATATCAACTTTCCCCCAGAGACTCGTATGGCCGATTACATGCTTACGACAAGGCTTATGATCGCATCACCACCAAGCTAGAACGACCTTTACAACCCATGGGATATGTCAAATATAACCCAACTACTAGTGATGACCCAGTGATCCAAGAGGTATGAGGCTTCCATGATACCATTGATATAATAGTTAATTTCGTGTCTGCTGGACAGATGGCGATGAAGGACACTGCTACGGTGTATACAACAGATATCATCCTCAGTGTATTGATGTGTGCACCCAGATCTGTTTATCCGTGGGACATAGTTGTCAATCGTGAAGGCAACAAGATCTTCTTTGACAAAAGAGAAGGTGGTCCATTCGATACCGTAACGGTCAACGAAAATGCCGCAGACCCTCCTGTAGACCCTCTTCCCCCGAACCCTAACAATCCAACTGAGAAAGCACCGGAAGCTCCTTCCATCAATTCAGCAACGAATCTTTCCCTTGAAGCTACTTTCATCAATCAGAACTTCGCATTCCAATCGGTCGTCGAAAGTTCATCCTTGCCGCCACCAGTTGACTTCGCGAAACCAAACCCATTCTACGGCCCAGATGAGACGGAACCGCTTGCCTCATGCGGATACCGTTATCGTGTTTTTGATTTGGGCGTTACAGAAGATGACGACGTTAGATTGTGCGTTCGCACAGAGGTAGATGCTTACGTTCCTGGACAAGGCAATCCCCGAGAAGGACAAGCTCTCGTGACCATCCGGGCGCTCAACGAGTTCGATCCCAGAGCCCCCGGTGCAGGTGGGGCCCCTGATTGGAGATCCAAGCTCGATGCGCAGCGTGGAGCCGTAGTAGCAACTGAGATGAAGAACAACAGCTGTAAATTGGCCAAGTGGACAGTTCAAAGTATCCTTGCGGGGGCCGAGCTTATGAAAATTGGGTGCGCATTAGCTTTTCAGACCTTGATTTACGTCGTATTGATAAGATGAACGTAAACAGATACATTTCCCGTGTCAATCCCCGAGATGACACAAGACATGTTATCTTAAGCACCGCCTCACTTCGACCCTTGGATTTTGCCGGTCAGCTCAACGTTTCACTTTCCAATGGGTGGGGTATCGTGCGAACAGTCATCGATCTCTGCATGAAACAGCCAGAAGGAAAATACGTATTGGTTAAAGATCCTAACAAGGTGTGTATCTGGCTCTATCTATGATCCCCGGAGAGATCATTGTTTTTTTTTCCTTTTACTAATCATCTTATTCGAACAAATATGCTAATACATTCTCAGCCTGTGATCCGGCTTTATGCCGTGCCTTCCAATGCATTTACTGAAGCGGAGGAAGATGAGGGTGGTGATGACGTTGAGGAACCAGAGTCTGCCGCATAATCTCCATTCAATTTCTAAACACCGGCTAGATTGAGGGGTCAAAAAAGTGTCGCAATCACATGTTGTAATTCATTTCCGAATCCGATTTCGCAATCGCTAGCTTTGGGTACTCAGAAGTGTTTCTATGGCAGATTCTGTAGTGGGACTGTTGATGAAACAGGGCTTAGTACAGCGGGGAATGAAAGCGCATGAAATTCGGAACCGTAACGTACCTCCTTTGTAAAGCACCAACAACCGTCTCACGTCTGACGTTCGGGAACATAGCCGTCACTTGGTTTATTTCAGTTTCAGTGGGGACCCTAAGGCCTAACCCCGCGCGATCGCCACTCCCCGTAAGCTCATTCACCCAATCTCTCATAACAGAAGTAGTGGTCCCGTCTCGACGCGCGGCTGTCGTCGGAGCAGGAGCTTGTGCAGTCGTAACGGGCTCGTCTTCGTCCAGGCTGGCAATCGCTGCCGAGCTGGCATTTGTCGACCTGCGATCGTCTTGGAGCGCGCGATTCGTTCTCCTCGGTGAACGCATCGAGCCGACGAGAGGCAGCAAGAAACTTGACGCAAAGCGGATGACCCAAGGCGGCAGACGATACGTTTTCAGATTGAACAGGTCTGAGCGGTATATCTGGCCGGACAGTATGCCAAGCAACGCAGCGATGAACGACCCTGGGAGCTGCGAGACGGCAAGCTGTGTGTGCAACGAACGGAGAGTTACATCCCACAAGGTAGACGTCGAATTGGCCAGAAGGAACATACCTGCGCAGCGAATACATACATGAATATCTTGTTACTAAACGACGCTCCGAAAATGCGAAAATGATAAATGGAAGGCACGAGTCTTGAATACTGATACAACATGCTGAATAGCAAAGCGATAGGTCCCGGAGGAATATAATTAAGCCCAATGCCGTTTAGCGACAGCAAGGCCATAAATTCGAGTATCGTCGAGAGTAACACCGAGACCAGAGCAAACGACTTTTTTTTTGGGTTCATACTTTCATCTTAGTCGTAAAAGGGTACGAAATAGACGCTCAACTCACAGCAAACTTGACACTTCCAAAGAACCGTTCAACGTGCACGCACACGTTGTACAGGATCAGCTCGAGGATGAAAAGATCGCTGAAACTCGCGCATGCCAGATGGTGGATGAAGAGACGCCAATACTAAGATATGCACTGCTTTTTAGTTCCGCTGGGTCAGAGGGTGTGGACCTAGAGCAAGGCGTACCTGGTGGTGCCAGGAGAGATGAGGAACAAGCTATGCCAAGGAGAAGCAGTGAACTCTGGAACAATCAAGCCTACGAGAAGACGCATACTTGAAGATGCACGTAGTGTTTCACATCAAATATGCCAACCAAAAGCGTCACAACCGCGAACCATATTACGAACCCTGCATGCAAAGATCAGCTGCTGCAGGCTCTGCCAACGCATACAGAGCACCAACCTTTACAGACGGGAGCATTTTCAAACGACATTTGTTTGGTAGCCGTCACGGTGACGGAAGACCTCGAACAACGTGGCAAAATGTCGGGCGCTTCTCACTTGCCTCGAGGCTAGCGAGTGTCACGCAATGGTCACATCAATCCAATGAGAGCGGCTGTGGCACAGGGATGATACGAAGCAGTTTATACTGTATATGTAATGGATTGATGCCTTTATGAAAGTCGCCGTTGCAATGCAGTCCCTTCGATCGGGATCAAGCCTCATCAGCAAATGTTCACGGGAGGTTTAGCTCGTCTCTGAACAACTCGTTTACTGTACAATCTCCCCGCACACATGCGGCCTACACAGGAGATAATCTATTGCCCGACCAATTTGTGTTGCACCACTCGTAGATACGCATATATTAATTCGAGCCTACACAAATGCACTCGTCGTCAATCCCAGAACATGCTTTGCACGAAGTGCTATGGAGCGCACCTTGGCACAGATACGCCGACTTCTGCGGCCGTTCTCACCACGTCCCCGATAATCACTTCAACCTCGATTGGCCGGCCAGCTTCCAGATCAACCAACATCGATGGCCTGAAAGCACTTCCCTTTGTCCTCGCCAAAATTGCTTCCTTCGCTTCTACCAGCATATCACGATCGACTCCGATCTTGGCAGCAACAGTGATGACCTCATTTATTACATTTGCAATGGTATTGTTCACGATGTCTTTGTGAGGTTCTGCCAATATGTCTGCCATACTTCCATGCGTCAGAGTACAGATAGTCGAGTAACCTGCATTCCTATCATTCAAGACCGTAATAAGACATGCCTGCTTCATTAGAAGTGGACGAAAGCTACTTGCCAGATGACCTTCTTCCATCGTTGGGCCACAATATCAGGCTCAGGCTCCGGGGTTCCCCCTCCTGCGGCAAACAGTTGACAGAGGAGATCCAACGATTCCTGCGCCGCAGCATCAGAGAGCTTGGATAAAGTCCCTGCTGAAGGACGATGGAATCCCAGAGTTAAACGTTCCTATCCAGTGAGAAATGAGGTGTGTGTATGCACACACACACACAAGGTCGGCAAAGTGAATCTTACATTACCGTATTGCGTGACCTTGTGGCCGTTGTCTATGACAGTAGCGTCGACCCACGCACAACCAGAGATGATGACCGCGTCGGGAAGGCGCTTCTGCAGACCAGCTTCAACACAAATGCCATTTTGGATAAGCACAAAAGCATCTGTCTTGTCCAGCAGAGGTCCAAGCAGATCTGGGATGGACACGACGTCCGGGAGAGCCCTGCAAAGCTCAAACAGAATCAATTATTAACAAGTCATTGAACGAGAGAGGAGACAGACTTGAAGGTGCAGATAGTGAATCTGTATCTACGATCTGCCGCCTCAGCAGGCGATGAAACAGCTGAAGTCACACGTTCCAACCATTGAACACATCTAGAAAACGCTGGTTAATCTGAGCACTAGCACCTCTGTACGGTTTCCACAGGCGGTGGGTGCCAAACGTGTCTGAGTCTATGTCTATGCCGTGATCTAAGCGCAAGGATCAATGATGAATATTAATTTCGAGATGGAACGGCGGTGATTACGGAGACGACGAACCGTTCAAGATCTTACGATTCGAGCTTGAACATCGCATGTGAGATAATTTGTTTGCAAAATGATTTGCAGCGGGTTAATTTACCGACAGACGGCGGTAACTCTGGCAAGTCCGGACGATTCTAAAGAAAGGGCGTACACAGTCCCGAGAGCTGATTGGATCAAAACAATTGAGCGTTGTGGTGTTTTCGGACGAGTGGACTGATTTTACCACCAAGACCCACTACACAGATGTCGTGCATGGCAATGATAAGTGACGGAATGGAGTGAGTGCGGCAGTGGTGGCGGATCGCCGCGGCGAGCAGTGACTCAATTTCAAGTTGCTGTGCTGCTCACGACCGCGATGACTTCGACAATCGCCTTTCCTCCAAATGATGTCGGCGATTCCAAATCAACAGTGTCTGTTCTTTCTCGCCAGGCAACGGCCCTGGAAATCTGCGACATTGTATACGGGAATTCAAACCCATCATGGACCGCGATAGAACACTATTATGAATCCAGTGCCAGTTGAGCGATCCATTCTCTCTTGTTCATCAATGACCTGACCCTATTCGTTCTCTAGTGTGAGCTACAATTCAATTCAAGGCTTCTGTTATTCGATTCAGGGACTGAGACTAAAACTCCATCGAATGTTTCAGATACGAGAATCCATTCGTAACAGCGACCTCGCGCGAAATTCTCGCAGATATCTCTTCTTTGACACGGCGATTATCCCAATTTGACATTCCCAAGCCGGTTGCAATGCTCCATACTCTATTCCGCTTGCAGCGGAGTAACGAAGGTAGTGCGCCATGGTTCCGCGCATTGGAAGTCTGGACTGAGGTTGATGAGATCTTGGAGAGCGACAGTTTCGGTAAGTGCACCGTTTGCAATGCTTTGGTATACATGATATATTGAGAATCGAAACACATTGCTGCGACCCTGCAGATGGGCACCGGCGAACGATCATAGAACATACCTTACACATATTGTTCCTACCCGGCCTTCATTCGGACGAGACGGTTAGGCCGCACGGACATAACCTGGTCGCATCCGATTTGCTCGAGCAATACCCTCAAGTACCGACGATAGCGTCGAGTTCAGCGCTCTCGTGGGCGATGGAACCGACCCTTCCGTTCGCCGGTATTGGCCTACCGAGTCCATTCCATTTCCAGCTGCATATTATGACCCGGCTTAGTCTCAACGAGCAAGGCCGAATAATACACCATCGTGATTTCTGGGACTTGAAAGATTTATTTGGCTTGGTGCCAGGAGCGTCGCTAGCGCAGTGGGTATCTACAAGGCTGACCGGGTACACCTTGGCTGCCATAAGCCGAGTGTGCTACCGGATCATAGGGAAGGGAGAGGTGGAAGAAGACGAGGAAGAGACCGGGTGCGGGGGAGTCGAGACTGGGAGACGAACGCGCAGCAATTCAGAGCTCACGCAAGCGGCAGCTTATGCTCGACATGTACAGATGCGCAATCATGGGACTGTTCCTCCGAACTGGGGATAGACGCGTTGTTTAGCAGACTCGATCGTTCAAAGCTCGGCGATGTCCTCATTGTCTATGTAAGTCTTAATGATGTACGGTAGCGTAATACTGAGCGTTCCATATATATATGATCAAATCGCCCTGAGGAAGGCGAGGAAGAAAGTGTATTGAGCTTATGTTAAGCCTCAGCGACTGAAGCCCACATATAAGCGGGGCGCTGAGAACAGTTTGACTGTATTGCACCAAAGTCAGTCATATGACTATTTTGGCAGGAATTTCACAACACAGCCCGGCGTACAATCCTATTATTCGGTACCTTGGAAACTCTCCCTCCCTCTCGAGAGAGAATTGCAAACTCGGTGGAAAAAAAAAAGATTAGCGCCATGCCCCTCACCGAGCAGCTGGTCCGAGTTACATGCACTGCGCATCCCAAGGCCCAACACAAGGTGGATTATTACCCCTGTTTCTGCCCATTTACTCAGTAACCCTGTGCACCGGTTTGATTCAACTTGTAAATTCCACTCGTAGTTGTATTACCCAAACCACATACGCTTAACGAGACAAATTCTGGGGTTGCGAATTATTATATAACATCCTGGTAACCAACACGGTCGTACCACACCGGCACCGGTAAAAAAAAAGTCGCCAAAAAAAAAAGAAAGGAAGGGAATTCGATTTAGAAAGAAGCACATACACACACACAAGGTTACCCCTCTCAGTCCAAATAGCCCACTCATAGAATGATACGCGACGAGAGAAGAAAATGACATAATCCTTGGTGAACGTGGCCGCCCCTTGGAGCCGGGACGGGCCAAAACGAGGACGTTCCCGCAGAGTAGTCGGCGGTATGTTAGCAGAGGCGGGAACGACATCCGCCCGCGGACCGGGAGAACAACCGGGGAGCCAAACAGAGGCAAACAGCACGGAGCTAAGCGGGCAGGCACCTGACTTGCGCCGAGAGAGGCCGGAAAAGGCAGCAGCGCAAAGAGTTTCAGAGTGGACAGGCCGTGGGAGGAGGCAGAATGTTTGAGAGTTAGATGGAGGAAGGACGCCTAAAGCAGAAGGCGATTATAGAGCTCGATCAGTGATCAGGGGGCTGCCTTCTCGGCAGTGTCAACATACGTGAACGTCCCGTGGCCTTATCTCCTCCTTTTACGGATTACGAGTTTCATGTCCATATGCTCCCTAGTAGAATTCTCTTTATTGCTAGCATTACACAATTTAGGACGGTTAATAGATAACACAAACATTCCAACACCACCAGTCAAGACAAATAAAAACCGAAGTGAAGTGTGATGATATATGAGCTAATACAATGGACAACGTCAGTACAAGCGAGTTTTCACCCAGAGTTCCTCGACCTCGTCGAGACAAAAACGTCCCAAGACGTGAAGCATGTAGCATGTTTTCAAGGACCAGTGTCGGCGCGTAGTTCAATAAATAAATAAAAACGATACAGCGAAGTGTGAGCAAGGCCAATTTAACGCAGCGATTTGTGAAAATAAAGGGGAATCTTGTCTATGCTGCCACGGCCTTGCGCACGGGTGTCGGATTTTTGCGTACAACTTTGCCTGGAGACCCATGTTCAAGAGGGACAGCGGTCTGCCATCCAGTTACTTCGGGTATATCTACCTGTCGCCGAAGGGTAGCGTTGCCATGGGTATCTCCCGAAACAGACGTTCGGCGTACATACATTTCTCCCTGCGTTGCAGGAAGGTTGTTGGCATGGAAATACGGAGACGAATCAGGTTTGCGTGGGCCTTGTAGTGAGGCGATGTCGGTCAAAGGAGCGTTGGGCAATCGTATTCCAGAGGACTCCTGCGAGCCCATCGGTGGCGACTGCGAATTTGGGTCCCTGGGCATAGGGAAAGGTGGCACAGATGGAGAGTTGTAACCAGAGTTGGGCGCAGATCCTGAAGAATAGATCGATACTGAGTAATCGCATCAGCGAACGCAGCAACGCGGCTTGGAACCAGACTCACTGCCGTCATCCCAATCACTGGATGCACCCCCCGACTGTACTGACGAAGCGGACGATACAGACAACCTCCGTGAGATGGCATCCATCTCAGGCTCCTTCTTAATCGGGAGGACCTTGGTACCTTTTGGGCTACCGGCCTTGGTCTGCTTCCGGGACTTGTTCCCCGCCCGCAGCTCGTCAAATCGTAGAGGCCGAGGTCTCAGATGCGTGCGCTCGTACAAGCCACACTTATTGCAGACGATTTTGCCAGGAGTAAGGGTCGACCTCCTCCAACTCGGTGGCTCTGTTGTGTGACAATTGAAACATCTTCGACGAAGATACTGAGTCTCTTTAGAAGCGGCGTCATCTGTGTGCTGAATTGGGATGCCATGAGGAGACATATAGCCAGCCAAAGGCATTTGCGACGATTGTTGTGCGTGAATATAAGCAGATTGCGAGGGAATGATTACAGGCGAATGATCTTCCATCTTAACACTAGAGCCTTCCGAATGATCAAAATCTCGGTAAGAAGAGCCGGGAGAATGTGACATAGGGTGGAAGCCATCACCAACGCGAGACATATGCAGCGATCCGGGTTCAGGCGCGAGAGGAATGTGTGGAGAACCATCCATAGGTAGTGGCTCAGCATATATCGCGTCGGAGCGAGATGCATAAGAGGCATGGTCACCAGGGTAGAAGGGACCGTCCTCACGATCATGACGAACGTAAGGGAATGTGTTTCGGCGCATCATAGACACGTCATGGCGATGAGGAGGAGGGGGAGGGAGATGGTTGGGATTTCCATGGGGAGAGTGACGAGGGGCATGGGACCAATGGTGGCTATCGCTGTAATGTCTGTCCGGGTGATCTATGGACAGGTCGTGAGGGCGAGAGTCTGAAACGTTGTTATTGTCATCATAGAGTTCCTGGAGCAGGGAACCTCTAGAAGAAGAAAAGTGGGGTATGGGACCATGGGAAGCCCAGCCATGGTGGATATGGTGGTTCTCAGGAATGACGGTGTGGTCATCAGGAGGATGATCGGAGAAGATATTCCTGATGGGCTCAAGGTCGAGAGAGGGTTTGTAGGTGGGAGGGGAGTGGTAAGGATGCATGGCTTCTGAAGCCAGAGAGGTTCTCGGAGAGGGGGTACGAGGAGTGGAAGCGTCGGAATAAGAAGTGTAGCCGTCGAACTGTAAAGAATCCATTTAAGCTGAAGAGAAGATGAGACCACCAAGGCGGAGAAGAGGGTACGAGGTATACTGACGAATCGCGGGACGAAAGCAAACGGGTATATAAGAATAAACAGCGAAGGGGAGGGCGCAGACACAGAGCTCAATGACGACGAGACGGGAGGGAGCAATGTCCGGTCGGGGGTGACTGAGAAAACATCGACCACTCATCCGGGTCGCGTTTTGAACCAACAAAAGAGAAGTGTCATGGATGTGACGGTGACGCAGGATCACAGACCTCTACCGTAACCACAGGCTGTGCGTCCGTATTTGGGTTAGCGTCCACTGCCTCCAGCGCTGTCTGGGGTCTTCCTCCCAGTCCGGTCTTCGGCACCGTAGTGGCATATGCGGTTCAAAGAATCCGAGGCACAATAACATCCGTAGCATATTCCACTCGCTCGCTCTCCACTGCTCTGCTACCTAGGAGGCCTCTATGCCCGTGCCCCGTTGCCGTTGCAAAGCTCTGTGCTCTGTTGTCCTGGTGTCCGTAAATTAACTATCCATCTCGCCCTTTCCCGTCCTTTATCTCTCCTGCCCTTCCGCTTATCTGCACGCGAACCGGACGCTCCCCAACTCACTTCTTTCTGCCTTTTCTCTGTCCAATTCCCCCGCCACCCACACTCTCCCTCTTTCCTAGCTGTTTGCTGCAGTTGGGGCAATACCAGTTTTCCGGTAATGGTGCCTTGAGCCCTACACACCCAAGATGAAACTATCCGCGAACGTGTCAACGCCATCACCGTCCCAGATCCAATAACTTACCCATTGGTATCTGCATTCCTCATTGTCACACCCAATCATCTGCAAAATCAGATCCTCAATCCTGCACTGCCACTCATCTGCACTGTCAAACTTACCTCGCCATAAGACAGTTTTTGGCAGAAACAGTACAGCGTCTTATCCTCTGGATCAGCGCCCTCCTCACCGCCATCTTCTATATCCTCATCTCCGTCTGCATCTTCATCCTGCTCAATTGATGGCGTGGGGCGACGTGTTCGGAAAGGTGACTGTCGTGACTGCGCAGAGGCTAATCTTGATGAGCGCTGAAATCCTGTGTATACATTTGAAGGCGCAGGACTCGGAAGTTTGATCGCATTTGTGGGCCCAGCCATTGTAGTTTTACGTCCTGAAACAGACATAATGCATCCGTGACTGTAATCCTAATGAAAATGAATTCATCCAACAACTGACTTTTGTTGGATCCCGTGGCCCCGGCCACCGAAGATGGCACCGGTGTTACTTCCCTAACAAGAGCACTCCGCAGAGATTCCCTTATTTCCTGCACAGCGTTCTTCTTGGGTAACGATGCTGACAGACTTGGTTGGCTCGCAGGGTCCTCTCCTTGTTGGACTAGAACGCGCGCCAATTCATAGTCCAGTCGAGTCCGCGCCCTCGCTATAAGATCAACTACTCGCTGCGCAAGGAGCAGCTTTTCGTCCGCAATTTGGTCAATCTTGTTGTATATTTCTTTGACCGAATGAGGAATGGTTGCGTCTTTTGCATTGAGTGCACCCCCACGACCTGAATGCCGGATATACCTGGCCGACTCCTTCGAGATGTCCTGCAGAAGTTCTTTGGAATCCCACGCACACAAGTTAGTGATCCGCCAAAGCGAAGAGGAAAAATAGCAGGCTAAAATTTCCTCAAGTGAAAAAAAAAACAGGTACCTTGCGTCTGGTTATCCATGTGATGTATTTCCATCAGCAAAAACTGGACCTCGCTTGGTAAGTTATCGAGACCTGGATATGTGGGGTTCTCACATCAGGGTAGACAACGAAAAACAAATGATGAAACACACTGGAAATGTACTCTGTGGCTATAGCAGCAGCTTCTTCTAGGTTTGGTCCTGACATGTTGGTCGAAACAACGAAAGTTCAGTGAATCAACTTTTGGTCATCAAAGTGGCAACTGCGCCTAGATTGGATACGCACGTGAAAAGTGGTTGCGGAGACATTTCGGACTTAACGCTCGACCAATCAGGAACTGATGAAATAATAATGAAATTTCCAAGTAATAATACAAACATCGGGATCATCATGATTGCTGCTATGAGCCGGAGGCACTCGACCGACGCACTCTGATGACCGGCGAACGCTACAGTACGTCTAATCTTATCGCCCTATATGGCCATGATCAGCAGCCTGAACAAACGGGGACATCATGGAGCTCGATGTGCAACAGAGGTGATTACTCTATATAGCTTTGTTCTATAGAAACCCCAAGCGTTGTGGAGACGCACGGGAAACTCCTGTAGCATTCGCAACCTTCTAAAGACTTCCCACAGATCAACAAGAGCGAAGCTGAGATCGGTTAGCACATCTCCATCTTTAAACCCCGATTGCCTCATGGTCAGACAAATTGTCATTGCGGTTGTCGAGCCAAGTAGTCGAGTTGTTTAGATGCTCACACACCTGTTCTTATCGAAGGTAAACCGCCCGGGGTCTTTCAGCAGTACAGCGAGAGGAGACAAGATTGGGAGTTGGGACAGGTACAGCAACCGTTGCTTCCTTGTCCCAATCTTGCCGTACTGAGCACTTTTATTCAGGCAAACCAGGCCCGCACTTATCGAAGCTACAAGTTTCGTGAAACTTGTAGCTTCGATATGTCGGCTGACCCGGACCATTGAGATACGGACTTGAATCGTTAGGCGTCAATCAGAGTCGTTTTCCCCGAAGTTTCAGATAATTCAATCTACGGCAGAAGGAGGGAATGGTGATGATGATGATGATTTAGAAAGGGACGGATCCAGAATA
>QLOR01004360.1:0-18178 GCA_003313825.1 Sarcodon aspratus | reverse complement strand
TTGGTTTTAAATGCCTTGAATCACACGTTGATGCGGGACTTGTTGGTGCATGGTAGGAGAGCGGTTGTCGCCATATGTTGCTCTAGCTTGTGTTGCTATGGCCGTTACAATATTGATACAGTAGGGCTGCTCAATTCTAGCTCGGCTCGGTTTGCTCTGCTCTGCTCGCGATGTAGCTTACTCTTCACAGCCACAAATCAAAACTCAAACCGTCTTGTAGTTGTCAAAGACTCGAAACTGTATCAAAAGTACGATAGATTGAATGCATAAGGGAGTCTGAGTTTAAAATATTTAATAAACAAAGGATACCTACAGAGACTTTTACAGACGAAACGTTTCCAGCGTGGGATTCACATGCCTAATCAAGTAATTTGGAGCAGAGCGAACCGAGCCGAGCTAGAATTGAGCAGCCCTAATACTAGGGTTCAAACAATGCTAATTCCTGGCGCTCTACTTACATTGTTGGAATCCTTCCTGTTACAGTCACCCTCGATTTCTTTGATCCAACAATGAGCCGTTCAATTATCATCGGACGCCCTCAATTTCATCGGAATCAGACTTTTACGCGTGAGTAGGGTAAATTACTAATAATTATCCTTGCAACTCTGCGGGTGAGCATTCGATATTAAACTTTTATAGTTGTAGTCATGCCTGGCAGCCCTTCCCTATGATGCGTGTCACGGAAGTATACCTCTTTTGCAACAATGCGCAATCCTTCTCTGCATGTTTGCATATTTTACATTCCAATCCTGGCTACAATCTCTGCCTATCAAGTCAGACTCGGAAGCCGCATTGATTACACGCGTAAACCTTCCGACGCACACTACAAAAATCTGTAAGGTCCCCACCGGAATGCTGTCCAAGCCGTCCTTTCAACCCATATTTCATGTCGCTCATGGTCGTTTCGCGTTTTACGTCTCGTGTGCTTTTCTACTTGTGTTTGCTCTCCACGTTGGTTTATTCTGCGCAAATTGAAGAGCGTCAATGTTTGAAGCCGTCAGTTCGTCGCGAATGGCGGGCCATATCAGAAAGGGAACGTGAAGAGTGGGTCAGAGCTGTCAAGGTACGCATCATTTCTATTGTTTTGTGCACCCTATTTGATGAGTCGGCTTGATAGTGTCTTGCTCATCTCCCCCACAACAATTCGTTGACAACTTATGTTGACCCGTCCTTGTCGCTTATTCCATCGATCAACACAAGCAGTTCCCTCTATGACGGTACACAAGATATAAACTTGTCGAATTTTTTATTAACTTGGATTCTGACGCAGACATTTCTTATATGCATATGGACCTAAATGTATTGGCATGCATTTTTCAGAAAGTACACATCTATTGCGTGTCTAAGCTTTTTCGGCAGATCCATTATACGGGCCGTTTTCTGCCTTGGCATAGATTATTTCTCAATGGCTTTGAAAAGCTTATGAAAGAAAAGTGTGAATACAAAGGCAAGACTCGTCATTATTTCATTTTATTAAATTACTGATTGTTTCTGAGAGTAGGAAGTCACCCGTACTGGGACTGGACCATCGGTGCGAGATAATAAATTCTCTTTAATATTCGCCGAGTCTGAAAACGTTGATATATATAGACGCACACGACTTTTACCATAGCAGTCTTCTCAACCCTTCTCCAAAGAGCGGCTTCGGCGGCTGGGGAGACCCCGATAACGACCTTCAAGTATCAAACGGCGCATTCCACTCTGACTTTATCATGTCGTACCCAGTCCCTCACATCATCCGGCGGAACTTTACTCTACAACCATCGCTCGGTCAGAATAGGACTGTATTCGGGGACGGGTCGTGGACGGTCTTGTACGATGACGACCGGATGTCTAATCTTTCAATCACGAGGAAAAGTCAAGAAGATATGGTTAATGGATTTATTGGTAATTTTGAGGGGTTCCAGGCATTTATGGAAGGGAGTAATGTGAGTCTTAATATATCACCGTCTACCTATATATATTTTCTTTCTGACTTTTTCGCTCAAAAATTGCTTGGACAGGGCTCTCACCCTGCTGTGCACTTGATGATCTCAGGGTAAGTTTAAACTTCACCAAGCTTTTTCGGTTTAGTCCTTGAAAGAATCTACTACCCATTAAAAAAAAAAGCGACATGCTCGGCAAATGTCCAAAAGATGCACCCGCGAATTGTATTGTTGGACCTAAATGGTCGCCGAACGGTAATTATCAGCTTCATTTCACTATTTGCCCCACCTTGCTCACGCATACAAAACTCTTTCGTATCAAAGATCCCCTATTCTGGATGCACCACGGTGTGAATAAACCATTTCCTCTCGTCACCTTTTCGACACTATTCTTACCAAACTATTCTCCCCGCTCATGTTCAACAGATGATCGACAAACTATGGTACGACTGGCAACACAGACACAAGGCCAATTTCTGGTCTTTCCACGGTGGAGCAGTAGGAGCCCACAAGAACGCTACTGTGTATGAGGAGCACCCAAATGGCGCGCCGCCTTATTTGAAAGTAAGTCTGTCTTCTCTCGCTTGGATATGAAACGGAATGGAATGAAAAAAAAAAAACGCCCATGCGTGCGTCTGTGTCTGTGTGTGAAGGATAATAATGCTTCGCTTCATACTGATCTGGGTTTTTATTTACTTATTGTATAGCTTGACTCATTGCTGCCTGGTGACGGTATTATGGAAGATTTGACGATTTACGATGTCATGAATACTACGAATGGGAAGCTGTGCTATGTTTATGAATAGGTGTCGTATCTGGCGTATACGGCGCAGTGAAGTCGGGAGATTATATGTAGCTGTTTCCCACGACAAGTACTTATCCCGTGTGTTTATGTATGCAAGTAGAGAAACTGCTGGATCATCAGAGGTGCGCATTGGTATCGAATACCAACGCCCTATACGTTTCTAACCCATTCACACTCCGTGCTATTGCCCCGACATACCCATCCGGGCGAACGATCACAACTTTCGCTCCCTCTGATGTCGGATAGGTGGTGCAGCAATATTCGTGATTATCCAACACCACCACAACCGGCAGTCCAGACTCGGACAATGACGCCTTTTCATCCCTTTTGGTGTACCCTTTCGGCATTATCACGACCGTAAATATCGTGCCAGCAGGGTATTCCCGGAGAGCCGAAACATAAGGTGTGATATCTTCGTCACCCAGGGAGAAAATAAGAGCAGTGTGTCGAGAAGGATTGAAGATATCGAACAATTCGGAGGTGCCTGGGTTCAGACCAGCCACCAACGGGATAATTCCAGGTGCATTAGGAGCTCGATCTCCAGCCCTCACCCGAGACTCGATCTTATCCGACGGCGGTGAATCCAACTCGTCAAACACGACAGAACTTTCTCGATAATTGATATCCAACTGATAGAGATCCGAACCCCGTCGCCAAGTCGAATCGTTTTGTGTCTTTTTTTCAGGGTTATTGGAGACAGCCTTGTTCAAGAGTTCCGTCGTTTTTTGCAGGAGGTTGGCGATGATAGGAACTCGCTCGGAGGTATAACTTTCTAGCAGGTTGGCGGACGCTTGGGATTTCACAGCCAGAGCGAGTTTCCACCCGAGATTGAAGGCGTCTTGAATGCTGGAGTTCATGCCCTGTTGAGAATAAGTTATGAGAAAGATGCTGGGCAAAGACTATTGGTCGAATGTCTTACCTGTCCACCAGTGAAGCTATGTACATGAGCAGCATCTAGAAAACAATATCAGTATATCGTATGACTGATGACTGATTAGAAAAAAGGACTAGCCTCCAGCAACAAAAACTCTTCCTTGTCGAAATTCTTCTATCATGCGTATATTTATCCTATGATGTGTTTGAAAGAAATCAACAGAAACCGTTTCCATTGGTTGACGTACCGGTAGTAGCTGAGGGTGAGAAACTCTTGAAAGTCCAAAGAGTGCATGCCAGTCAGTTCTCGAACAAACTTGGCGAATTCCTCAGGTTGTGTTGATAGCGTGGGCCAGTCGAGATCGTTACCCGCGATGGTCAACCAAAATTCGTCGTTGGCATGTTCTTCAGTTGGTCGGATCATTACGCTAGGTCGCAGTCAAACACACGGATACATGTCTGAAAGTGTGTAAAGTTTGCTTACAATCCGCTGTTAAAATCTCCCCACATATTCCAAAACTGTGCATAGGTGGGTGAGATACTTGGGGCCCAAGAACAACGTCAAACATGCATACTCTATTATCGATTCCCTTTAACCGCACGTCTGCGATAACTAAATGTTGTCCGTAGCGAGTCTCTCCCGAAAACGACAGACCTAGTTGCTTTCTTACGACACCTAGAAATAACTATCAACAAGATATCAATCTTGAAGTCATCTTTAAACTTACTGTGGCCGCCATCAGCGCCCACAACATAGCCTACTCTCACATCCTCTTTGATCTCCGATCCATCTCTAATTTGGACCAGGTGAGCAACAACATGATCATCGTATTGTTCAAGGGTCTTCAATTCCGTGCTGAACTCGACTTTGCACCCATACTTGTTCAAATGCTCCCCCAGGTTAGTCATTGTTCTACTCTGTCCCACAAAAATAGGATTGGGCTGCAAGCACATATAAGCATCGATGCTGGGGGTCAATTACAATCAAGGGCATGCAAAGCTCACATACGGAACGTCCGGGGTTGGAGCAGTGTATGGGGAGGTGTCGAGGACAGAAATAACCTTATCCACACCTTTTCCAAGCTCGCATGTTCTGATAGGAGGAATAGAGATATATAGCCTCAATACATCTGGAAGGACACCTAGAGATCTATAAAGCTCCAACGAACGAGGCTGAGGAAAACCAAAGGTTGTAAAAAAAAAACCGGATCAAACGAGTGTGGAGCAAGGCTCGTGGGCTGACCGTTGTAAATGAAGCTCTTTGACCAGGCGCAGTGGTGTCCAGTTTATCAATAATGCGAATGGGCACACCGTTCTGTAAGAGGGTGAGAGCGAGTACAAGCCCACATGGTCCCGCCCCTACCTGCGGAGATAACGACAATGAACATCAGCGTAGTACTAATCAAGAGGCTAGAAACGTACGATCAACACAGCAGGTTCTTTCGTCAACATGTCCGTAGGCCCAAGAGGCGTGAATAAAGACTTTGTTGGCAGAAAGTTATCTGCCAACAAACCGCAGAAGATCGTTCTTAAATAGACGAGTCTTTTGTTCAATTGGAGGCATGGCTGTTTGATGGGTAAAGCCGGGGAGAATTCAGACTTGCCCGATGCTGCCACTGCATGCGTTCAATATATACTACTGTAGTATAGCGGCATCAGAGTCATGATAAGCTCGGAGCCTATCAGGGTTTTCCCGGGCCATTCATATCCTAAGCGCGTGCGCCAGACTCGTCGGACATAAACGGCGTACACAGGAAACAATCAGTCCTAGTCATCTGTGGACGTCGCGCTGATGCAACTCGTCGGACACGGCTTGAGTGAAATTTAAAGTCATGCCAATGGTGCAAGTGACTCTGGATGACGTAATTCAATCCATTTCAGTGACTTACTAGACGGACTTCAAGTTCAAGTTCATGATGCCAGCTCGACTTCAGCGGCCCATAACGGTTGTCATCCTCACACTTTCTATTCTCCGTGCAGATAATGTTGACCAGTGGCAGGCGGCGCACGGCGAAATATAGTCTTCTAGCTAAATAACCCTCCCTATTTATTACCTTCATTTTCTGCCTAGTATTACTGCTTCGGTCCAATGAACACTGATTCACTGAACACTGAGTCGTCGTTCAATTATCGCAGGACATCCTCGATTCGCATAGAATCAGACTCATCAAGAAAGAACACCAAAGGCGTCTTTTTTTGCAACTCTGACGGGCCAGCGTTTCGGTCAGGTTGTAGTTGATGCCAAGCAGTCTAAAATGCAGGGCCATGGACGTATCATACCTCTTTTGCAACAATGTGCACTATCCCTCTATGCATTTTACACACTGTAATCCTATATATTCCCCCAGATCTCTGCCTACTATCATATATATCAAAGCAAGAGTCGCACACCCTGATGAAATTTCGGACCCGCACACCCAACAAACAAAAGATCTATATACCGCACCACGGAACCCCCGTTAAAGCCAAGCCATCCATCATTTCAACTCCGTAATATCTCGTTTCGCCCGCTTTTCATGTGGAAGTGGCCTATCCTTAAAGTATCCAAACAACAGTGGTGAGCATATCCAACAAATGGCGCCCGCCCCCCCTGGAATATTTTGAGGGCAAGTACGTTCATTTGGAATTAAAACGCCAAATGGACGCATTGGAGTACTAACAACGTTTCCCATTCATACCAACTTTGGTCGTCGTTTTTTCTTTTTTCTATATGGTTGGTTTTTTGCTACCTGGTAATGGGATTATAGAAAGCTTGACGATTTATGACCTACGATGTCACGGACACTACGAATTGGATATTGTGCTATGTTTACTAACAGATGATATACATTATACATGTCCATCTTGCGGAGAATGGAGAGCATTTTTCTTTCTTTAAAATCTACAAAGAGACGTCGTATGGCGCAAGAAGTACTAGGGATACTGTAATGAGATTAGATTCTTCATTATTCGGTAGGCCCAACACGTTTTGATTTTATTCTAGAAGCTGCTTCCAGGCAACTTGAACCGCTTATGCGAATGATAGTATGCATACAGGATCAACGAATGCTACTGCTACTAATACCATCGGGGTACAACTAATTTAAACATGTTTGTGGACGACGACTGACCTACAACTGATGGTGCGCATTAGTATCGAACACCAACGCCCTGTACCTTTCTATCCCTTTCACAGTCCGTGCTATTGCCCCCACACACCCATCCGGACGAACGATCACGACTTTCGCACCCTGTGAGGCGGGATAAATAGCGCAGCAATATTCATGATCATCCGACACCACAACTAGTCCAGAGTCTAACTTTTCATCTCGTTTGGTGTACCCTTTTGGCATTATTACGACTGTAAACATCGTGTCAGCAGGGTATTCCCGGAGAGCCGAAACATATGGTGTGATATCTTCGTCACCCAGGGAGAAAATAAGAGCAGTGTGTCGAGAAGGATTGAAGATATCAAACAATTCGGAGGAGCCTGGTTTCAGACCAGCCACCAACGGGATAATTCCAGGCGCATTTGGAGCTCGATCTCCAGCCCTCACCCGGGACTCGATCTTATCTGACGGCGGTGGATCCAACTCGTCAAACACGACAGAACTTTCTCTATAATTGATATCCAACTGATAGAGATCCGAACCCCGTCGCCAAGTCGAATCGTTTCTTGTCGATTCTTCAGGGTTTCGGGAAATCGTCTTGTTCAAGAGCTCCGTCGTTTTTTGCAGGAGGTTGGCGATGATAGGAACTCGCTCGGAGGTATAACTTTCTAGCAGGTTGGCGGACGCTTGGGATTTCACGGCAAGAGCGAGTTTCCATCCGAGATTAAAAGCGTCCTGAACGCTGGAGTTCATGCCCTGTTGAAAATAAGTTATAAGAAAGGCGCTGGGCAAAGACAATTGGCCTAATGTCTTACCTGTCCACCAGTGAAGCTATGTATGTGAGCAGCATCTAGAAAATATTACCAGTATATCGTGAAACTGATTGGAAAAAAGGACGAACCTCCAGCAATGAAAACTCTCCCTTGTCCAAACTTTTCTATCATCCGTATATTTATCCTAAATTGGTTTGGAAGAATTCAACAAAAAATGTTTCCATGATTGACGCACCGGTAGTAGTTGAGAGTGAGAAACTCTTGAAAGTCCAAAGAGTGCATGCCAGTCAGTTCACGAACAAGCTTGGAGAATTCCTCGGGTTGTGTTGATAGCGTGGGCCAGTCGATATCATACCCCGCAACGGTCACCCAAAATTCGTCGTTGGCATATCTTTCAGTTGGTCGGATCATTACACTGGGTCACAGTCAGAGTATACGTTTAAAGGATTGTAAAATTTGCTTACAATCCGTGGTTAAAATCTCCCCACATATTCCAAAACTGTGCATAGGTGGATGAGATACTTGGGACCAAAGAACGACATAAACATTCGTACTGTGTTATCGATTCCCTTCAACCGCACGTCTGCGATAACCAAATGTTCTCCGTTGCGAGTCTCTCCTGAAAACTGCAGACCTAGTTGCTTCCTTACGACACCTAGAAACAACTATCAACAAAATATCAATCTTAAAATCAGCATCATCATGAAACTCACTGCGGCCGCCGTCAGCACCTACAACATAGCCTACTCTCACGTCCTCCTTGACTTCCGTTCCATCTCTAGTGTGTACCAGGTGAGCAACAACATGATCATCGTGTTGTTCAAGGGTCTTCAACTCCGTGCTGAACTCGACTTTGCATCCATACTTGTTCAAATGCTCGCCCAAGATGGTCATTACTCGGCCCTGACCCACCATAATCGGATTGAGCTGGAAGCATATATATATAAGAATTGATACTTGGGATCGACTACAATCAAGAGCGTGCAGAACTTACGTATGGACAGTCCGGAGTCGGTGCCATATACGGAGAGGTGTCAAGGACAGAAATAACCTTGTCCACACCTTTGCCAAGCTCGCAGGTTCTGACACGAGGGACAGATAGATGTAATCTCAATACATCTGGAAGGACACCTAGAAATCTGTAAAGCTCCATCGAGCGAGGCTAAAAGAAGACCAAAAGTTGTAAAAAAAAAGATTACGGATCAAATGTGTCTGGACCGAGACTCGCGTGCACTAACCATTATACCTGAAGCTCTTTGACCCACGGCCACAGTGTCCACTTTATCTATAATGCGAACGGGCACGCCGTTCTGTAAGAGGGTGAGAGCGAGTACAAGCCCACACGGTCCTGCCCCCACCTGTGGAGAGAACGACAACGAACATCAGCGTAGCACTAATCGACAGGTTAGAAACGTACGATCAACACAGCAGGTTCTTTTTTCGTCGACATTGACGTAGTAGGTGCAAGAGGTGTGAATGAAAGAACTTTGTTGACAGAAGGTTATCTGCCAACAAAGCAGAAGAAGATCGTTCTTAAATAGACGAGTTTCTTGTTCAATTGGAGCCATGACTGATCTCCGACAGGTAATGAGAAATCCGACAAGGACAAAATGATCATGATGCAATGTTTTTTTGTCACACATCAGTTACATAATCTATTGTCAAATATAGTAATTTTCAGCGATTTTCTACAATAATCTCACAGACCGAACTTTAACCAACCTTAACAGCCAGCCTAACAACTAACCTAACCTCCTAACCTGAACAATCCAAACCCTTGTGTAAGCGTCTGTGTGAATGTGTGACAGAAACATTGCGTCATTTTGCTCCATGACAAGCGTTTAACAAATAGTAGTAGCGGCATAAGCTCCGAGTCGGAGCATCCAAGGAGAGACAGTTTCCATTCGTGCCAACTTCAAGCGCGCGCCAGACTCAGACGTAAACAGCGCGCACAACAACGGTCAGTCCTAGTCATCAGGACGTCGCACTCGACATGTCTCGAGTCAAGTGTGAGCGACTTGGATGACGTAATTCCGATCCATTGGGCATTGGCTGCATCCAACTTGAATAAACTTCCGAACTGGACGGACTCAGACTCAGTACCAGTTCAATGACCTGCAGGTGACCTGTGATCCGTCCGCCATCACTGAAGACTATACCTGGGCTGTCTATGCATTATACTATGTATGACATTCCAGCTAATTGCAAAATTGTAGACCACTTTCGAAAAAAGTTCAGCTGATCGGGATGATCCGGGGTGGCAGCACCTTCTAATTCAGGATAGAAATGGGCTCGAACAGGTTAACAACTCCGTCGAACACGTGCACAACAAATACCACATAAGAAATGCTTGACGAAAAAAATCCATCTACTTTGCTTCTTCGAGGTCCCCTTTTCATTTAAGATTGCATTGTGCGAGCTGAGTATATCTAAGAATATGTCATATGCTTCCGAGTCTTTTCTTCTGTAGCAGTTTAAAAACTAAATCATTGAGTAGGAATCAAGCGCCTATCACACGAGGCGTTATAAACGTGCAAAAGTAAGCGTCGATACAGGAGATCGAGGCACCATAAATGCGGAAAAGTAGGCATCGAGATCAGAAAGGTTCTCCAGAGATGTCACAATGCCAGCGTATCCATCGGGGCGGATTACGACGATGGCACCCGCGTAAGGGTCGATTCCATATGTAGAATACGCTTGACCACCTTTCTTGGATGTAGTGTCCGTGTCGTCCAAGTACACCCTATCCACACAAATAGTACCCCTCGTTAGTAAAAAGAACAAGAGATGTCGTATAAATAGGGAGAAGTGGCGTGACTCACTTTGACCAATGGGTTCTCAAAAACTCGGGGACGTCCAGATGGTTGACTAACTCTTTCTTGCCCGCACATATTGGGATTAGATCGAACAGGTCCCATTCGCCCTTTTTATTGTGACGAGGACGGCCAAATCTTTTCAAAAACCCTTCTGGTTTGCTCATAGCGGCTGCTAATCTGTTCAACCGCTCTTTCTGCTTGATCCTTGTCAAGTCTCCTGCGAACACCAGGATTTTGAATCTGGTATCTGCAGGGCATAGGTCTTGAATATTAACAGGATCGGCGTCTGCTGCGCCGATGATTACTTGTGGGGCTAAACGCTGGCCGACTATGAGCTTTGGCGCGATATGTTGACGGGATGGGTTTGTTATGGCGGAAGGGCCATAGTGGATGCCGATGCCTGATGCAAAACCGCCGAACATTTCATATGCCCTGTAGTGATCAAGGTCATAAGTCAAAATAAACCTTTTTACAGATTAAGGACACGAACTCTATGAACTCTTCATGGGTTACACCTTCTTTGTTTTCCTCTGTTCGTGGCTTCCTAGAAAACAAGGTGGAGAATTTGCGGTCAAAGTCGATTAGATCTTGAGCATATTTTCGTCGTTCAATTTCGTACTGGAAACAAGATGTTGGAGTTAATTGGCGTTTCTTGGCTTACTCTGTAATGAGAGGACACACCGTTTTGAGCAATGAGATATCGGCACGACCCTTAATTACATATGCCAATTTCCATGCTTGAAACGAAATAGTCAATATATAACCGAGGTGGAAAAGGTTGAAAACGCACATAAGTTATGGCTATCGCTCATGCTTGCGTTCATTCCTTGACCCGCTTTAGGTGAATGCGTGTGGCAGGCATCGCCAACTATAAAGACACGGTCATGAACTGAAAATGTAGACGAGACTCGTTGTCCAACTTTGCGTTCATAATCAGAGTCTTGGTTTACATGAATCATCAGGAAGACATACTAATATAAATCGTCCACCAGAATGTTTCGGAAGGTTCGAATGTGTAAGGTTTTATACTCTTTTGGGTTGCCTATAAGCACAAGGAAGTTTTGAATAAGTTCCGCAGCGAAAACTATAGACAAAAGAAGGAAAATTTGTACCTCGAGAAGTTTACGGGGAGTTGCCCTTTCTTTATCAATTCTCCCTGTCCTCGGGTCGATGAGATCACTGTCTGTGAGCTGGGTATAAACTCGGATCATATCGCCTTCGCGGGGAATAATGCAGCAAGAGCCATTTTCAGAATGAATTGCAGTCTTGCATCGGATATCCGGGAGGTTCGTTTCTGCAAGTGTGTCTATGACGCCCCAGATGTAATCTTGAACAACGAAAATACGTTGGCATTGGGTTATATGGGGATGCCCGAAGTAAGTAGACGGACCAAGCTGTTCGCCTTCCATTTTTATCCCCATTGATTTGCGAACCAAAGAGTGTGCGCCTGCGGACAAAGTATCAGATCCTAATATCGTTCTGCTGAGAGTCCATCCAGCATACCATCTGCACCAACTACGAACTTCGCTTTTACGGTTTCAGTCTGCAACTGGCCGTCAGGTACATCCAAATGTTGCAAAACGACCTGTAGATCTCGAATTAGCAAATCCCACCAGAATCTGAACAAGGCAGTATTACCCGAACAGGATATGAGGTAGGATCTCTCAACTCTGCCGCGTTCTGAGAGAGTTCAATCGCGCAAGCTTTGATAGACCAGTCGACTACGAGTCCCGAAACAGCCATCAAGTCGAGAAACATAGACTGTATCGCCCCTTGATTCAAGCTGATCTATTGTTAAGAAACTACTGTCAAATTCACGCTTTACGGATCTTGTATCGGAATTCCACATACCTCGAAGGGGTAACGAGCAGTAGGGGCGAGTACATCTGGTGTTTTTCCAGTTCGTTCGATCCCTCCGTGTTTACTTGGATTGTAAAATGCCTGTATGAGTCATATTGGTCAAATGGATATTAGTAGAGCTGATCACAAAGAAGATCGACCTACAGCCATGTGTATCAGGCAGCCTTCTTTTAATAGCCGTTCACCAATACCATAGCTCTATAAGTATTAAAGACGATCAACAACCTAGATAACCGACTTGCAGGACAATCAGACTTACTTGGAAGATTTCCGTAGTACGAGCCTGAATGCCATCGGCATGACCCAAACCGATTTTCGTGGGCCTTACGCAAGGGTCAATCAGCAGGGTCCAGCAGCGCAGAAAGACAATGAATCTACTTGTCGTCGACAATCTTTACACGGACCCCAGCTCTGGCAAGACCTAGGGCACACATAAGTCCAGCAGGACCTGCACCAACGATGAGTACGTCGACGTGGGATTCAGCAGCCATTTTTGGAAAAGAGGGAAACAACAGGAGAGAAAAAGTATGAAGTCCGAGAGCGGTTCTGTTGATGAGACGGGAATTAAATAGTTGAGACAGTTATCATTAGATATGCGCAATCTTGAGGTACGTGCGCGCGTGACAGGCCATGATTCCGAATTCGTCGCCCATCAGGTAAACTGCATTGTCCACAGACATGTGGCATTGCAACCGGTGGGGGTAAAGTTCAGACCTAGGGCGTCTCTGATTGTCGCCGTTGGAATGTCGCCTTTGGAATGTCGCCGGTCTGAGGTTTTCAAAATTGGGGCCAGGGGCACTGTACTATGGATTTGAGACGGATCTGATCCACCTTCTCTTATATGGAGATATTCTCAGAAGTTAATATACCTTCGGGATAACGTTTTAGAAACACGTGAGGAAGATCCTTGGGAAGATAACAGATACAAGATCCGCAATCCAGCTAGGAGAGACATATGCGGCGGTTCAAAAAGCAGCATCATGATATTATCTTGTGAACATAATGCCGGCCGCCGAACAATTCAGGAAAATTTTCTCGAGCTCAGCGCGGATGACCTCGGATGAACCGTCAAATGGGCCAAATGGGAGAGATAAACGAACCGAAGATTGAGTACCAAGTTATTAAATGCGCGACCTCGGAATCGTAGTCATATAAACATGTACAAATATATCGAAGTATTTCTCAATGCGCGACTTCAATAGGTCCGTTAACGGTTGCCAGCCATTCAAGTTCTCACAATTTCTACTCTTTGCAGACAACGTCGACGATGGTGGTATGGCCTTATAACTAAATAACCCTTACCTTCATTCCTACTACTGCTTCTGTCCAACGCCGAGTCGTTCAATTATCACGGAACATTCTCGATTCCATCATCAGAATCCGACTCATGTGTCAAGAAGTATCATTATGGAACCCTGCGGTTCATCGTTGAGCACTGAGCGTCGAGGTTTGAAGTTGGATACCAAGCAGCTCTCTCATACTATATGTAATGCAAGCCGTGAACGTATACCTCTTTTGCAACAATGCATGCACACCATCGCCTTCTACGTTTTACACACTGTAATCCCGTATGGATATTCACCCCTAAATCTCTGCCTATCAGCTCACCACGCCTACGGTTGCCGAGGGATACCAGGTCTAATTCGCAAAACAAGAAACGAATTCACTGGCAAATTACGTCGCCACTCTCGGCACTTGTACCAAATATGGCAACATCTCCAGGTTGCGGACTTCCAGTACGCCCCACGTCCGAGCCTCCGAGCCCTCGATCATCTCGTCACCATCATCGTTGTCGACAACAACAACAGCAACAACAACAATGACGAATTACGGTATACCCCTGTTACTTATTCTCTATCTCCTGCTGATATATTTTGGCCTGGAGCCACTTTACAGCTCCCTTTACCAGTTGTGCCATCATGCCAGCACATTTGTTATAGCACCCAATTTTCGGCTTCAAGTTCATTCCAGCCTCATCTAGTTGCTGCATGGCCTCGGTAATATCCACCTCTAGTTTGGAAACGACTGTGTCCTAGTCCCTCAGCTATCCAGCTCGTGAGCCAGTTGCACTAAAGGTATTGTTTTTGTGGTGAGAACCCCAAGGTCCTGGCACAGGCGTCATTCCTTTCCTAAAAACCAAGCTGGAAGACGATCGGTATCCTCCATGAGCGTTGGGTCTCCAGGACGAAAAACACATCATAACTCTTCCCGCAAGCCCCGTGCAAGTGCTACGTTGATCCCTCATCACCATTTGTCAGATATGGAGAAGAAGAAAGCGGTTCAATGGAAGGACCAAGCAGGTGAGGGTGATTTAGTGGAGACTGGAAACGACCCCTACTCGATATCTCTGGACAGCCATGGATATTGGGAACACATCAAGCTTGCCACACAGTTTGTCTTGTGCAGGTTCTGAAAGCGAGTGGGAGGACGAAAAAACGAATGGTAGCCTTAATATTAGCCTTATTCCTCCATCACACGATATTTCATCTGCAAGCAAAGGAAAACGCCCACGGTCTAGTCACCTAGATCCCAATTCCTTAGGTTCAAGGGTTCATCAATCCTAGTGTTGCCATGGCTCATCTGAAAACCAGCTGAGCCGATGAGCCGAGCCGAGCCGGTTGGCAATTCATGGCTAATTAGGAAATGGCTTCTATATTTAGCCGCAGATAAGTGGCTTGAGCTGGCTCAAGCCACCATATATTAAAATAAGATACAGCAGCAATACTACCATAGTACCAACTGGTGGAACCTAACACACTCTAGGATCCTTCTATCCTGTTGAATGGGGATTGTAATTGTCCGGGCCGCAAGGAGCAGCAATCTGTTCCAGCCTTTAACACGCATGTCGAAAATATACAACACACATCCTGCTTACCGTCAACAAGAACCTGTAATCAATGCCCTTTCTGCGTTGGTGCTCGTCCAATCCCTGCCTTAGAAGCCTCAGAAGTTGTGCGTAACCACTTGCCTGCTCGTCATTTTGTGGATATTCATAGTCAATATCCAAACCGTCGAGTCCGTAATCTTCCAACAATTTGACGGAAGACTCGACAAATCTAGCTCGACAAGCGTGCGTGACCACAACTGGGTGAAATTAACTCGAATAAGTCCACCCGCCTACAAATGAATGGTTCAGGTTCAGTGAAGCCGGACAAGTTTCCACAGCAGACAAACCAATAGACAAAAGGACTTTGAGATGCCTGTTCTGCTTCTTGAGGTTGTAAATTGCTTTGAAGTTCCCATATAAGTTGTCACCAGAGTCATTCCATGAATCGCCTGGGTAGTAGATATCCTGGTCAGCCCAAATATCCGAGGAACACTTCGCCTGAATCGGGGTTGATGTTCGCAAACGCATACAGAATGTGTCTTAGGAGATGCTCAATGAGAGAAGAAGCGTGGACACAAGATCAAGACACATACGTGAGATCCTTGGTCGGAATCAACGAAGGAGGATACTTTCGCCCATATATGCCCCAATTCACAAAACTAGCAGTGTTGTGAGCCGAATAGTCGAGTCAAAAAAAGGAGAAGACGCACTATCCAATGCTGTACTTTCCACCTTGTGACATCTCTGATGTGTCCATTGGCAAAGACCCTTCTGGATGGAAGGTGTCCGAGCTTGATGTCTGGGAATCGTCAGAGAGTGCAATAGAGTCTGTTGAAGATGATGAAGACCACTGTCGAGCTTTGTACACCCGAGAGTTACGATACAGAATGATACAGCTAAAAGACAAAACTTGAGGATTGTTGAATGAAGACGAGGCTTTTTGTAATGCGTAGATTTTTCTCTTTATTTAGATATATAACACTCATTTGTTTTCTTAACTAAAGTCCTTATCTTATCTTATCCGGACTATAGTTAGACCTCGGCCGGCTTCGCTACATAGTTACGCCCTCGGTCTGAGATGTTACCCTTACCCGAGTCCCGTGATAGAACCAGGGCTCAGGGCATTTCCTTTTGTATTTATTCCGCCGAGACACTCCTGTAGTAGTCAGAGTCGGAATCCTAAGCCTTTCCTCACCTGATATCTCTAAGATCCCCCTCGCTCTCCTCACTTGATCACTGGCTAGAACGTCGTACTCGTGACGGCATAACAAAAACCATTACACTATATTGATTTACAAATGCCTTATAAATAGTCTAAATATATTTTACACTAATATGACCCCTAAAAGGTTAAAATAAGTTTTAGAATTTGATAAACTATTATCAACCTTATCTGCAATCAAGAAATTTCTCTTTTTTTACCCTTTTGTAAATCATAAAACCTTGAATGAATGATTAACTTTCGCAATCAAGTTCTTTTATCCTTTTACCATTCAATAAAGTTCAACTTTAAATTTCCTTTTATTAGCCTTTTTATCTAGAAAAAAATAAAACTTATAATAGCATTTTTCAATATATAAAAGGGTTAAATAAAGTAGCCTTTTATTTACCCTTTATTTCTCTACAAATTGGTAAAACAAAAAGTTAAACTTTTTACATTCAACTTTTATAATAGAAATTTTTTTTAAATAAGTCAAACTTCTCTTTGAGCTATTGTATAGAATCTAGTGCTGGATATAGATGTTAGATATTGGACACAGTGTGATGCTATCACCTGTGAAGCCCACCTGATGAGCCTAACTAGGCGTGGTAGCAGGGTCCTGTACCCCGCCTAATTAGGCATTGAGAGATCCATTGCATGTATGAAAGATCGATTTTCACAAATATGTTCTATCAATATATGAGATGTCTGGAGCTGAATATCTAAGTAATATGAGAACATTAGACAACGCTACAGCATGTATACACATTTTTCTCACCAACCCATAGTAGGTTTGGGTTGTAGAACATTATATGCATCGTTCTAAACGATGTAATTGCCCTAATTATAGTTCTATATACCTGTACTAATATTTCCTACCATAATATTTGAAGTGGGATTGATAACTTAAGACATGGACGCAGCATGTACGAGTCATGTACTGGAATGCAACGTCTCAGACATGCCTTTGAGTTATCAATCCCACTTCAAATATTATGGTAGGAAATATTAGTACAGGTATATAGAACTATAATTAGGGCAATTACATCGTTTAGAACGATGCATATAATGTTCTACAACCCAAACCTACTATGGGTTGGTGAGAAAAATGTGTATACATGCTGTAGCGTTGTCTAATGTTCTCATATTACTTAGATATTCAGCTCCAGACATCTCATATATTGATAGAACATATTTGTGAAAATCGATCTTTCATACATGCAATGGATCTCTCAATATTGTCTTATCTATTGTATGTGATCGCATTTTGCCACAGTTGAACATTTCTTAATTAGGAAATGTTCAACATCAAAAAAGCGCTACACACCACCTTTCCTCATGCCTCCCTTGCTCTCCAAGGCTTTCACTTGCTTTTCAAATGGATGGTCATCATTTAAAACACTGTAAGCATCAGTGTTATAGAGAATTTTAATTTATTTACGATTTGTTCCATTCATATTGTGTATTACAGGGTTACATGCAAAAATGCGTCGATGTGGATGCATTTTCAACGCGATCCTTTCGCAAATTTGGATTCACAAGGCCCTATATGTGGTAAATAGGGAACCAGGATATCTAAGGTATTTATGCAACGCTTCTGGACTTGTACCACTACCCCCTCTCACACTATTTTCGCATTTTGGGAGGGAGAGCCATTACTAGTACGCATTACAGGTGTTCTAACGACTTATAATACACTATATATACAAGGTCTATATAATTATATTAGCTAAAATACGTGGTATATCTAGCAATTTTGCATTTTTTGATGAAAGGCGTATAATTCCTGGTTTAGCGTAACGGGTATTGTTCTAATACTTTCGGCGCCTAAACGTCGTCATAGGCGACATTAATGAGACTCAAATCGACCCCTAATATGTCAGAATCGGTCCACTACACCCTGTGCTAGAATGAATTTTATGCACAGGGGAGGGATTGTTTATATAGAATCTCACCTTTATCGTTATATAAGCCTTACATTGAAACAGTAGCCTGCATACATAATATTT
>QLOR01004358.1:0-14945 GCA_003313825.1 Sarcodon aspratus | reverse complement strand
CAAGATATCGAGAAAAATCCCACGATTTAAATCATGTCAATCATGAACATTGAACCCAGGTAGAACGAGGTAGAACGAAGCGTAACGATTTGAATCGTTACCCTTCGTTCTACCTCATTCTACCTAAATCGTTACGCTTCGTTCTACCTCGTTCTACCTGGGTTCAATGTTCACGAGGGATGCTTATTTGAGGAGAGTTGGGGTAGGGTGAAGGCTCTCCACAATGTACAATACTTGTAGACAGTTGCATTCTTCTGCTCTATCAACGGTCTCGTCGACGGTCCCGTGGGAAAACCAACGGTCCCTCTGGCGAGACCCTAGGGACAAGACAAGTGCAGGTGGTGGAGAGATGTGGGGAATAAAAATCGAATTTTGTTGCAGGAAACGTTTGCTGATTGGTAATTATGTAATGTACAAAAAATACAGGATTCTACCATAAGTACTTATCGAGAGGGAAAATCGGCGTGAAAGAGGTAGAGCACGTGTCTGTAGCCACAAGGTGGGACCGTCGATGGGACTGTCGATGCTGCAGGCGCGAAACCGCTTCGTGCCGCACGCCAGCCAAAGATACAGGGTGGACCTACCATGCGAAAACGGCTTCGTGCTGCTCCATCGACGGTCCCTTCGACGGTCCCAAAGCGGCTTCTCGGCATACCTTTTTTGGCACTACGGCTGCAGAAACATTACATTTCTGGCTCTCCAGCTCGCCTCTGGGCTCTTTCTTGCTCTCACACGCAGG
This sequence comes from Sarcodon aspratus, assembly GCA_003313825.1. Lineage (NCBI taxonomy): Eukaryota > Fungi > Basidiomycota > Agaricomycetes > Thelephorales > Thelephoraceae > Sarcodon > Sarcodon aspratus. The sequence goes on along the minus strand of QLOR01004358.1, from coordinate 14,206 downwards.
GCAGGATTCATAAGTAAACCCTGATATATTTTCTGTGCGCTGAACTAACGAATCTTCTGCGAAAATGCGAGGATGAGCGAGACCCCCCTCCCTGGTGTCTCAGCACGTTTTCGGCAGCTCCCACGCAGATTCCCACGGGACTGTTGATAGTCACGGATTAAGCATGCATTATTAATTGTTCTCACGTATACAGAATAGGAAGGTAATTCTCACGCAACAGGTCGTTTGTGGCAGCTTGCGCATTTCGACGCGACCTGGACATTGCTACAGCGTGCTGGACATTGCTACATCGTGTTGATGGCCAGCCAGCCAGCCAGCCGGCCATCAACACGCTATAGCAATGCCCTCGACGCGACAGAACCCTTCCTCTTCTCAGAGAGTCGGGGACTGCCTCGGCCCGACTAAATGGCTGTGTTCTGGTCAAGTCAACGAAAGCCAAGGTCATAACCGGCCCATGACTTTTCTTCACTGCTAACAACCGGTACAACACTGGCATTTTTTATTAAGTTACGAAACTTGTCCTAGGCCTGAGAGTGACCATTGTCTGGCTTCCATCTTCTGTCGAGAGTGCCTTCTGATCTTCGCAGTACCGGTTGTTTGGCTCTGTTGTGCAGAAGGTTAGATCTGTCAGCGGCACGACTGCATTGTGGGCCTCCTTGTTTTCTTTTTTTTTGTTTCAATTTGTGTAGGTGTATTCTGGGTTTTCATGTCTGCTGTTCATTTCCTGGTGAGCAAGGTTTAAGCAACAATCCCCTGAATTCTTGTGCTGATGGTGGAAGCGGTATGGGTATAGGTTCTCATCCATGGGATGTGGGGAAGTCCGGCCCATTTGAATGAAATGGCACGAGTAATCCAAGAGGCCCACGACCATGAACAGTCCATGGTCAAAAACGACCTGCATGTTCTTGTTGCTCAAACAAACTCTGATGAGTTTACCTATGACGGCATCGATTACGGCGGAGAGAGAGTTGCCGAAGAAGTGAGTCTTGCACTTGGTACACACGTAGTGTCGTTTTCAAAAATATGCTGGTAGCTTCTTCAAGAGATCAAAAAACTTTCTGATGAAGGACGGACGGTGACTAAGATCAGTGTTTGTGGCTACAGGTGAGTAAACACTCGAGATTGTTAACATCAGATATCGTAATTTTGCGTTATAGCTTAGGGGGACTTATCGCTCGATATCTTGTAGGGATTCTACACCAGCGAAAGTTCTTTGAAACAGTCACGCCCGTCAATTTTTATACCTTTGCTACTCCACACGTCGGGCTTCCAAGATACCCTACTCCGTTCTCAAATGTCGTGTATTCGCTAGGCCCAAAGCTTCTCGGTAGAACTGGTTGCCAATTCTTCCTTCGAGATGAATGGGGTGGAAGCGGTAAACCGCTTCTGACGGTGATGGCCGATCATGGTCTGTGACTCAAATATCAGCACATTCTAGTTTCATTGAATAGCAGCTCTCTTGCATGTAGAACGTGTGTTCTATAAAGGTCTTTGTCAATTTCCAAATATTACATTTTATGCCAATGCGTGAGTAATTACTGCAATTCAGCGACTGATACCTAACTTTGTATAGTGTTCACGATCAAACCGTCCCATACGTAACCGCTGCTATAGAATTAGAGGATCCTTATCTTGAATACCCTGCGAACGGAGCCGAAGTGTGAGTTTTGTACTGACTATCCATGATCTGTTATTCTGATCACTTGTCATAGACTCTGCATGATAAATACCCTTTCCTCCTGGTCGATTATGTCATTCCGGAAGAAGCGCCACCTCTACCACCCAAACCGATTTTGTTCTCTCTAGCTTGGTTCAAGAAGTTCAAGACACCTCTTCCACCTGCTTTATATGTCGGATTTCCACTGAACATCGTATGCAATTTCAATGACTTGACCTCATGTACTGATCCACCTCGCAGCTTCTCGTTCTCTTATCTCCTGTTATTGTTCCTGGTTTCCTGGGATTCCGTGTGGTACAATTGTTGTCGAGCAATTACTCTTCCAAAAAGCGCATCAAGAACCTCGAATCCCACGAATCCCACAAGAATAGGCTTATTCACGTCCTAGCCGAACTAGAGAGAAATGTGGAGAACAGGATCATAGACTTTGTTGAAACCTCGGAAGCCAATGCTAGCACATCGATGTCAGCAGGCATTAATGGTACAGGGCGGCTTAAGCTGCCTAGCAATTCCGAAACAGTTTCTAAGACGTCTGGTGCAAACCCAACTCTTACTGAACCTCAGAAAGAGCTCATCAGATTGCTGAGCACGTTGCCGAATCTGAAGAAGGAAATTGCATTCATTCACACACTCTCGAATACACACCCGGCTATAGTTTGTCGTGACGTAGAGAAGTACAAGTTTTATAGCGTTGGAAAGGGCATCCTGCAGCACTGGGCTGATAATTTCACATTTTAACGTACTAAGTACGTGTTTATGTACCACTCAAGTTCGCTTCCCATAATTGATTCGGCATCATGCACCAAGGTTGAACCTTCCTAAACGGGGCTTGCTTCACATTCAGTTGGACCGCGGCGAATCCGACTTTGCAAAATGCTCCGACGCGTCTTGGATGTTGACAAAAAGCCTGAAATCCGTAAGATGTCGTGCCGGTCATTCTAACTCGTCAGCGGTGATGAGCTGAGCGCATAACCCTTCGTTGTCTGGAGCCGCCACACTTTCATGGGTCAAGGTTTGATCGATGATCAGCGATACATTATCCTCACGGCTGGTTTCAGGAAGGATAAGGATATCCTTACTGAATACAGCCATAACCTGCCACCCAAGCCGTACCGGGGCGTGTCGTAATTCATTTCCCTGCTTTCTATAAAGATTCTTATCTTGCACCGGTTTTCGGACTGTGCTTGCTCATCCCCCCTTCGCAATATGTCTACTATGCTTGATATTGAATTGTTTCAACCTCTTCTCTTGAAGGAGTCGAGCGCCGTTGAGAACGCCTTGCATTCCATTTCTCGTTCTGTCGGGGGCGCCACAGTCGACGCCACTCTCAAATTGTTGTTGTCTCGCCCGAACCTGACAGAGTTTGTATTGTCAGGTGTGTGCCCATTTAGTCTCGTCAGTTCAGGAACGCCTAAGCGGTATTTTAATTGCGCAGCTGTCGACCAACAAACGTCAGCACGGTTGACCTCTTGGGTCATGAATTGTTTTCCCAAATCTCCAGACGGATTTGCCGATTCGATCGCCAGAAGGCTCCTATCTCAATTGTCTTTGTCTATGCTTGCTGTTGCACATCAGGCAGATCTGCCGGAACGTTTAGAAAAATGCCGTAGAGATGTGGAACTCATATTTCCTGTGCTTCAAGCATTATCTTTGCTTGTGTCAACGGAATATACTTCATCAGAATTGCCCGCCTGGAGCGATGGAGGACACTTCACGTGGACAGACCAAGCGGGAGAATGGAACAGTAGGGTCGTATTTCAGAGCCTGAAGCGCCCAGTTCCAACGTCGTCCGATGATGCCAAACGTCTTAGCTCCCAACTACTCTGCGAATTGAAAGACATCCTGCAGGTGCGCTTACTTTATCCTTTCTTATGAATTACAACTGACCATCTATGTCAGTATTACTTTGATGTGCTACGTCGTCCAGAATTTGCCACAACTTTCAAGCAGTCATACATCCCTGCTGAATCCGATTCTATTCCAGGTCACTATCTTGGCAAAGATGTGGAGACGAGTGACGACACTTCACTGCCATCAAAGGAAGTTCTCTATTCCGATAACATCAAAGGTTTTGGGAAATGGCGTGTCTTGGTGTCTGGGAGAGCAGAACAAGACCTTCGTGAATGGCGAAGGCGTGATAAAAAGATATTCTTGATCATAATCAAGAAAATTCGGTTAATATTGTCTTGATTCGCCATTTGATCGAAGTCATTAACTTTGACAAGGGACTTATCTATCGGGCATTTTTCCGCGGACAACCACCATCGCCTGGAGGGATCCAAAGTTGGTATTCCAATTTTTATTGCAAAGATGACGGGAGACACCAGACTCGTGGTGAGCACCTAGCCTCACAATCTGACAATGAATTTCATCTTTACGTCGCTCTTAGTATCAAGTAGATTGTGTCAGGGACTCTGAAAGCCAGGTAGGTGCAAAGGACTTTTCCATCTATATCGCATTTATAATGGGAGATGTTTTCTAGGCAGATGAACAAGGTTTTACTTTTACCAGAATTACAGCTGTCCAAAAAATCTCAATGACGCATACAAATGACAGTTCTGCGTATATTTGGGGTTTATACACACGCACAGCTGGATAGGGCTTTCTGGGACAGTGTAAGCAAACAACTTTCTAAAAGGGGAAAAACGTACGAAAAAAGGTAAGCTAAACCAAACATTTAACGTCAGACTACACTAACTGCAGATCCATAGGTGTAAGGCTAGGAAAAATTCTGGCGGTGATATGTTTTCCCCTATAAAGTTTTACAACGTTGACGAGGACATGCCCTCGGAGTCCCCATCTTACCTTTCTATGCGCGAAAAAGATTTCGACCAGGTGACTTGTTCGACTACAGTGTAAATGACCAATAATTTACTGATTGACTTTAGATCCACTCCCTTCTAGTGTGAGTATTGTCTTACCATCTGTGATAAAAGTCCCACATCTGTTCAAAAAGGTTAGGCAAGTTCTTCTCGTTTTCGCAGGTACGCCCTCTTCGAAAATTACTCGAGTTTGGATCAAACACTAACCTTGTGTACAGGCACTTTTGAATAGTATGTGCATCTAGTACAACTTACTGCAAACGCTGAAAAAAAAACAGGCATATGGGTGGAAGTTGATGTTGCTCATGTCTTCGAAGTCTCGTATGTGCTGTTTTGAGCCTGCGTATCCCTACATTTCATAATGACGACATGAACAGCGCCCGGGAGATGGAAATAATCGACGACATTAATTCATGCTATGTTATAGGAAGAAGCGGGACGGGTAAAACTACGACGATGGTGTTCAGGATGCTTCGGATTGAAGGGTCGTGGAAATTGTCTACGCAGATGACGCCAAGGCCTAGGCAAACTTTTGTCACTCAGTCACCAGTGTTGGCAGACAAAGTAGAAAAATACTACTCCAGGCTTTCCGAATCATTGGCGGCTGCACAACTTTCCGCGGGAGAGCTGAAGGAGCTGGTTTCGACGAGGACTACCTCAAACCAGGACCCTGATTTTAGCCATCCAGATGACGAAGACCTTGAAGAAGGTTGGAGTCACCTCCCCAAAAAATTCAGTCTGTTGCAGGACGAGCATTTCCCAATGTTCATAACGTTCAATCGCGTGAGCACTATCTTCTAAACGAGTATCAACATCATAACAATTATTTTAGCTGTCGGCTCTTCTCGAGGCCGACATGGTTATGCCAAAATCAACGGCGCTAAGCAACAGAAAGTCCTCGAATACTTGGATGCGGTACAATGATATATCTTCGGGTGACTATATGCAGCAAAGGCGACCATCGTTCGTATCGTACGGAACTTTTCTCGAGTCATACTGGGGCCATTTTCCCGCAGGGCCTATTAGCGGACTTGGTTTGTACCGGGGCTTTGACTGAACTCTAGCTTTGCTTAAAGTGAAATACAGATCCCTCTCTAGTTTTCAGTGAATTCATGGGTGTTATCAAGGGCTCGGAAAAGACGTTGGACCTCCAAGATCACTATCTCGATCGACAATCCTATCTCGATCTTAGTCGTCGCTCACATTCAACGTTCGCGCATCGACGTGAAGACATCTATGACTTGTTCGAATCATATTTGGATATCAAAAGGAAGAGAAGAGAGCAGGATGCTGCGGATAGGTGCGTAATATCTTGTGATACAAATTTACCATATTTTATGTGACCGCGAAACTTTCAGGACTCACAGAATTATTCATAACATTCGTAATAATGGTTTATTGGGTCAAAAAATAGACTTCTTGTATACTTTTCCGAGTTTTGCATCTATTATTATGAGTTTTGAACCGCATTTTATAGATATGTTGATGAAGTTCAAGACAATCTTCTCATCGATTCTTTACGTGAGTGTTTCACATATTCTTCCCTCATTGGATCCATATACAAATGTATAATGTGATAGTTCTACGATCAATTACGCGGAATCGGGATGGACTGTTCTGGGCAGGAGACACAGCTCAGGTACGCGCAAAATCATTCTCCTTATCTTGATGTTGACGATTTTGTAGACAATCTCTGTCGGAAAGGCATTCAGATTCAAAGATCTGAAGGCATTTCAGTACCGCATTGAGGTTTTTCGCACTCCTAAAAAGCATTTATGCATTTACTCAATATGTTTGTCCTGCAGAAACAAACAAGTGAACACCACGACCTTCCCGCTGCCCAGCCAAAAGATTTCCACCTTTCGGTAAACTATCGATCTCATGCTGGTATAGCAAATTGCGCACATTCGGTCATCGAGCTACTCGAAAAATATTGGCCCAACTCGCTTGACAAACTGGCCGCTGAGCAAGGCGTCGTAGACGGTTGTAAACCCGTCTTCTTTACATACAGTAGTCTGGAGACCGTAAGCAAATGTCATACATCATATCGTATAACTCTGACTTGAGTGTTCTAGTTTCGTTATGAACAGCTGACTTTCGGTGATTCGAAAATCTCACTCGAGTTTGGGCATGAGCAATGTATGACGTTCAGGTCTGCCCATGATACAATATTTGCTAATGCATTCCAGGTATTCTTGTTAGACACGATGCTGCAAAGAATGCGTTGAAAGAGCGCCTTGGCGAGGCTGCAATCATTCTGTATGTTACTATAGGTTGCTAGATTGTACGCTTGAGTAATCATTCCTCTAGGACGATCTATGACAGCAAGGGATCAGAGTACGATGATGTGAGTTGTATTCTTTTGTATTCACTTCGTCTGCCTCTCATCTGCTACAGGTTTTGTTGTGGGACTTTTTTGAAGATTCTACTGCAAGCTTACCCCAATGGCGAGTTGTCCTCAACGAGGTCGATGGCGCTCATATGTTATCACCTATGTTCGACGAAAACAAACATTCTCTAATTTGCAGTGAGGTGGGAGCTATTTATCCGTCTTGAATTTCTGCTTGATGTAAATTTCTAGCTCAAATCTCTCTATGTCGCCATTACAAGAAGCCGTAAGAGATTGTGGATTTTTGATCGGTCCGAGAGGGCAGAGCCTATGAGAGTGCGAAGTCCCATACATGCCAAGTGAAGTTCTTCGCTGAAAATTATTGTTCCGTCAGAAATATTGGACAAGCAAAGGCCGAATTGAGAACGGCGCCTTCCATGCTGAAGATCTTCTTCCAAAAGTGGCATCGTCTCAAGAAGAATGGGCTCAAAGAGGCGAAGAGTGAGTGTCTCGTACCACAGAAAATATCCCTTTACACACCAGCTTCATCCAGCCTTTTTTACAAGCATAATTTCTCCGAAGCTGTGCTCGCATTAAAGAAAGCCGGTCGTTATCGGGAGGCAGCAATAGCGGATGCCTACAACCTCAGAGAGCTCGCTCGCTCGACTCAGTCAGGAGATACAGCAGGCACAAGAAGGGTGAATACTTTCACTCATGCTGCCGAAGCTTTCTTGGGATGTGCGAACAACACAGATGATAAAAAGGAAGAGCAGCGAAAGCGTCATCTGAAGGTGGCTGCAGATTGTTGGTCACATGCGGGAAAATACGCTGAGGCGGCAAAGACATATATGCAAGCTTCGAAGTATGCTCTTGGTGCTGAAGCCTATTGCAAAGCGGCAATGTTTGACGAGATGGTCAAGGTTGTCAAGTCGTATGAGAAAGATATAGAGCGAGACTCGGCCACCGACATGTTGAGAGAAGCCGCCAGGTTCTATTTCAAAGTGAGGCTAAATTCGAGTGTATGCATTATCCATGTCTAACATTAACGGTACTATTTCTAGGGAGGAAAACTTGAGTGCGTCCATGACTTTTAGTTCGGAAATGGTGTTAACACGTCCGATATAGCAAAGGTCTTGGTACTGGACTGTTCCTTTCTAGCGAAGAAGCCCTCAGTTTTATGGAATCGCATGGATTCGTTGAAGTTCGCATTGTGCTATTGAAAAGGTTAGGCAGAACAGCAGGCGTCGCAGAACAGCTTTATTCGACGGGTCGCTTTGGAGAAGCTATCCGATGCGTTTTAATAGGACTATGGGACCGCCTTTCATTTGGGACATCATACCACAAGTCGGATACTGATCTAACAAGGTTGGTGAAGCAAGCTCCACGGATGGAAATCAAAAGACTATCAAGGACTGAGCATAGTGAGGTGCCGTGATCCTGATTAGTTTCATTCCATTCTGCTTATTGATAATTTTTAATGCAGATTGTAATGTTCCAATGCATCGCTTCCTCAGACATCACAAGACTTCACGAATTGTACCGTGAATCCCACGATTCTGGCAGCAAAGCATCTGCGTTGTTATGTTTGGATCATATTTTGTCTCTATCAACAGTGGTTGAGACAACACCGTACGAACATCTGGTTGCGTCGTTGCGTGTATTCCCGCAATACCATCATCTCCTCGTCGAGTTCTCGTCTAACCCAGATCTCATAACTGACAATGACTGTCAGAAACTATTCTCCTTCCAACGTGTTGTTCCGAATCGTGTGCTTCTCCCCAAAAATACGCTTTTGTATCGCTCCGCATCAGAAAACACCCAACTGTCAAAGGAACCCCAGAAAGATGATTACCTCGTTGCGGAGACAGATTTCTCTGCATTTTTCGCCAAAACTATCTCAGATCACATCAAACGACGAATCGGCCAACTCTTCGATGTATCGCGCGACTTTACGACAAGCCTTCGTTTCCTCACGAGCGGTAAATGTCATGGGGGCCATCATGACCATAGTGATCGTTTCTGCCTACACATCGGTCGAAATGAAGCTACTGTATTGTGGTATAATTCCCGCATCGAATTTTTCATCCTTCAATGTAGCATGCTGCAGCTAATCTCCCGTGACAAAAGAGTCACTCAGGAAAGGTATTCCACCGTACTTACTAGGTCATGAATAATTGGCATTGATTATTGGGTCATAGATCTTTGATTCGTGGGCTGTACGATGTTTTACATCCACCGATTCACTGGCTTGGGTCTTTGGCTAATCTGGATACGAGATATATTCCGGATGCTGACAGCGGACTGAAGGCAATCAGAAAGTCTATTCGCAACGTGTGCAAGCAGTCAGCTTCACCTCCCTCACAAGAGACATATTACGTCGGGTTTCTCACCCACTTTATGAAAGCGATCTCTATGGCATTCGCGTTCGATAGAGTAAAGGCACCGATATATTTACCCGAGTCTGGTCTTGTCAAGGATGGCCACTGCAACAGACTTGCATGCGAAGATGGCAGTTACGTCACAGAGAAGTTCACATCCTCACTTCAGGGCGATTCAAAAGACTGTATATTTGACGGTCTTGTTTTTTTGCGGCAAGTTCAAATCCGATCCACTGGACATGATCGCGGGGGTTGATATTTTACTCGTAGATTTGTATTGGACAGAAGAATTCCGGTCGATATCGGCGTTGTCTGCGGTTTCGTGGATTTCTTATGCGGATTCATCATCATAAGCCGCCATTTCTATCGGTGGACATCATTGCATAATGTCATACTGCCAAGATCCTGGCTCGTGCTGCTTTCTCCGTTCTTTTCCAAGCTGCAGAATAGATACAGGCCTGAGGAAGTTGAATCGCTCTTGGAACTTACACGGGAACTTCTAGCACGTTTATATGCGGCTTCAGACAATGACGCTTCTAAGCATCTTATGTACCATGGAAAGAAATTTTCTGACGATCAAGAGTCTTCTTTCATTCGCGATATATACATTTCTCGCATGTACGTTGAAGTGAAATTCCCTGTGCTTCTGCTGACCCTTTTTTATTCAGTTGCAGATCCACTGGCCTCCGTAAGTTGCTTTATGGTTCATGGCTGATCTATCTCAACCACTTTCGACAGTATGTGTGAATATTCAAGTCGAGAAGATAAGGCGTGAAATCTTCGGTGTCGTAACGTCATTGCGTAACGACATTGTTTATCTGCACAACTCGTGCGTATATGTTCTCGTCCTGTCTAAAGCGCGCTGAAAATTTGGCACCAGGTATGCTTTGGTCGAGCACTGGGAAGAACTGTACAAACTCGTCCTGAATTCCGCTACGGGATCTTGGCTGGATGAAATGATCTGTCTACGCCATGCTGCAAAGGAGGAAGAACCTACTCCATGCCTGGGTAATTTGAGGCTTGTCGTATACCGGAAGATGAAGGATATCCGGAATATAATTGTCTCTAGGCCTATTATTATCATCGATGGTGAGTTTGCGAAGGTTACATGATGGCCATTTCGCTCATATATCTGCCTCGTTCGCTGCAGGAGTTTCTCATACGGGAGCCTCGGGGGATCAGACCGGTCTAGCGAGTACTATTGAGAGATGGGTCAACTAAGGTGTATTGGTGAAAGTGAATGTATGATTTGGTATTTCTTGCAGGGCATATCAAGTACGAGTAGCCATCTTTGAAAAAAAAAAGAATTTGTAATACCTAGTGTTGTACCGGCCCGGGCCGGGCTTGGCCCAAAAGCCCCGGCTTTGGCCCGGCTTTTTAAGGCTCCGGCTTTACAAAATTGAGGGCATTAGAACTGCGTGTTGATCGCCGGCTGGCTGGCTGGCCGGCGGGCTGGCGGCTAGACACTTCCGGCCCACACAAATAATAAAGTACATTAGTGTTGTCCCGGCCCGGCTTGGCCTGAAAGCCCCGGCTTTGGCCCGGCTTGAGACGGCTCCGGCTTTCTAAGATCATGGGCCAGGCCGTGGTTAACGGCTCTGGCTTGGCTTTGGCTGGCTTTGGCTTAGGCTGGGGCTTTTCTGCCAATAAAGTAAAAAAGCGGAAAAGATCAACCTTTTAACATCTTCACAGCTAAAGTAAAGATAGAGCAATGGGGCTTAATGTGCACTCTCTATGTGATAAGAATGAAGCCTGGGATCAAGAGAAACGAACAGGAATTGAGGGAGCCAGTGCAAAAAGTGTGATTTAGAGGGGGTGGATGACATTGCGCGTTTTGACAGCCGAAATGAAGATATATTTTAAATGCAATGAGAGTGCATGATGTAGAGCCTTGATGTGATGAGGAGCGACCCCAGAACCCACAGAAACGGATGGTAATTGAGGGGTATATGAAAAAAATGAAATGGGCGACTTTTTCGGGAGGGATGAACAAAATTACACGTTTCGACCGTTAAAATGGAGATATAATGATAGGGGACGATGTAGAGCTTCCATGCGACGAGGATAGAGCCCAGAATAAAGAGAAATGAATAGGAATTGAGGGAGGTATGATGAAAATGATGTTTGCAACATTTGATGGGGAAATGCGTGATAGTGTAGTGACACTGGCATAATTTGCGATGATCCAAGGGTCGATTTCAACGTCCTAAACAAGGGCTTTAAGAATATGAAAGAATTGAGCAGATATACGTAGCGGATCTTAAGATTTAACATGAATAAAATATTAATAAAAAGCCGTGGCTTTGCGGCTTGGCTTTGGCTTTCAAAACCTTGAGCCGGGCCAAAAGCCGTCACAGGCCATTATTTTGGCTTGGCTTGGCCCGGCTCAATTTGGCCTGGCTCTGGCCGGCTCACGGCCTGAGGCCGGGCCAAGCACAACACTAGAGACGGAATTGTAAGAAATCTCATGCGTTCAAGTTAGTGCTGCCGAAGTTCGGTTCAGTCCGGTTCATCACGTTTTTTTTTGAACTTTGAACTGGACTTAGGTCCGGTTCGGAGTATACACCCGAACGTTGGACCGAACGCACCCAAACCGTCCAAATCGGTCATGTCCGGTTCCAAAAAAGTTCGAACTTAAACAATGCCGGGCTGACTCAGATTTTTTATATTTTAACAAGAAACTAGAGTACTTCTACTAGTACTAGTAGTCATTGGCCTCGAGTTAGCGGTGCTTCACCTGTAGCAGACAGGTGGCCATTCCGATATCCTGCCTTGAGGATCTGTAAAGCTGCGAATGTGGTGGGGTGAAGTGAGTTCCGGTGTGCTGTGCCTGTGATCCCTCCACTGGAGAATGCGCGCTCGGAAGGTGTCGATGAACCTTGCATCAGGAAAACCCCCCCCTGCAAATATGCACAAATAATCAGATATTAGAGATAATTTGCGCATATTTGCAATTATCAAAATTATCATATTTTAGCAAAGTCCCTTTCGAAATTGTGCACATATGAGAGGTAATTTTCAATAATTTATGCAAATTTTCAACACAAATTTGAGTGGGGTTGTACAACATATTATTTCAGTTTCACACAATATTGACATTAATTTTCTATCTTCTTTGAATTGAATCTGAACTGCATCACAAAACAGTAACAATCTACTACAAAATAGAAGAAACTGTAATGTAATCAACCTAACCAGAGAGAGCAAGAGCTGACAGAGAGAGCGAGAGCCAACAGAAAGTGAGACACAGAGAGAGCGACAGAGAGAGCAACACCCAACAGAGAGAACAAGAGCCGACAGAGAGAGCGACAGAGAGAGCAACACCCAACAGAGAGAACAAGAGCCAACAGAGAGAGCGACACCTGACAGGGAGAGCGACAGCCAACAGAGAGAGCGAGAGCCGATAGACAGAGCTAGAGCCAATAGACAGAGCTAGAGCTGACAGAGAGAGCGACACTCGACAGAGAGAGCGACAGCCAACAGAGACGACAGAAAGTGAGATGACAGACTCAGACAGAGAGAGTGAGAGCCAACAGACAGAGCTAGAGCTGACAGAGAAAGCCACACCCGACAAACAGAGCGACACCAAACAGACAGAGTGACACCCGACAGACAGAGCGAGAGCTGACAGAGAGAGCAAGAGTCAACAGAGAGGAAACAGAGAGCCAACAGAGAGAGCCTCATGAATGGGCCGAGGACTAGTACAAAATCACTCAAGGCTTACCCCTGGAACCCACAATTACGACTGACCGAGAAGTGAGAAAGGGAGAGACTTGGAAGATCTTCCGAGTCGTTGAAACTTCAATGACATCACGTGCAATCACACCATTGTCACGGTGTACGCCAGTGAGTCATACTCGTAATCTTGGGCTTATCTCTTCATTTCTTGTGTTTTGCTAGTGAAAGGCGTGTCTACTAGTTCTTTCTGGTTTCATGCATCTTCAAGTACTGACTTGAATCTTAGTTTTTTTTTCAACGCATCTTCAGTGCCGAAAATATTGTGCCTAGTACCCGTTTGAACCACTGGCGCACCAAGCAAACACGACACCCTTACCAAACCCCAGGAAACAGTACCGTGACCACTGCCAGCTTGCGAATGCACAGAAGATGCCAGTGAGCCTATTGGAAATGGAGGAATGCGGCTGCCCTGTCAAACCCGAAAAGCTGACAGTTGAACAGAGGTATGTTATTTCGATCCAAGTAACAATTTCTCTCATTTCTTTTATCTCATAGGATGGACTCGGAGTGCTAGTCTACTCTATCTTCCTTCGGCTACATGCACTGCAAGGTTCACAACTCGACCTGCGTCTGCAATATCGTCATGCACCCGGGGCCTCTCATTCTGCATCCATCCGACCACTCGTTGATGACTCCCAGTTTCCACCTCGTCAATTTCAGTCACATGGAATCACAAGTTTGTTGTTCGTTGTAATCGCGGGTTCCAGGGGTAAGGAGTGATTTCGTAGGCCTCGGCTCGTTCGTGAGACTGGAGCTGCGAGATCACAGCCTCATCTGCATCAGGATAGTCCGCAGTCGAAAAGTGGTTTGGGTTAGCGGCCAGTGATACGAGATGGGGTTGTATACACACATTCTCTGTTAATTCATTTACTGACCGGCATACATACATTAGCTTAGATTAGCTTAGATTTGCAGTATTTTCAAATTTTAATGTATATTAGCGGAAACTTACTTGATATTAGTAATATGTTTTCTTGATTTTCAAATGTGCGCATATTAGTGAAAAGTTTTCCATAATTATCAAAAGTTTCCCAGGGAGGGTTTTCCTGATGCTTGGATAGCAAGAAAGTCCTTGGCAATACGAGCAAGGGTCGGGTACTGGCGGCTATGCATACCCCACCAAGCCACAATATCTACGACGTCCTCAACAGGAGCGTCGAGATATCCCTCAAGCTCTTGATGAGGATTGTGTGTAGGGAATGGCAAGGGTACGGGTATACCCGTTTGGGTACGGGTATGGGTACTCCCGGGTATGGGTACG
>QLOR01004357.1:0-18632 GCA_003313825.1 Sarcodon aspratus | reverse complement strand
GGCGCTGACAGCGAACGGAACGAGCCACATTAGTTTAGCGAGATAAAATGGCTTCTTTGCGGTGGCTAGTGACGATGGGAAGATAATATCGCGTTTGGTGGCGTGGACAATTGAATGTGGAGAAGGCATGAGGGGAGCCGGGACGCCGGAGATCCCTCTCGTGAAATGGAGTTTGCCTTGCGGCAAAAGCATGTTCTCTTAGCTTCGGAAGTAGCCTTGAGATAGTGCCAAAGCGAGCGAGCGACCGCCAGACAGCAGTGTGTGCCAGAGATAAAGAGCGAGAGTGTGTGTGTGCCAGGGGTATGCGTGCCAGAGCGAGAGACAGCACGAGAGAGAACTTTTAGAGCAAGACTCAAGAGCAAGACCGCATGCCCGCCAAGAACGAGTGACCAGAGGGATTGTCTGGCGCACGGAATTTCCGAATGATAAAATGGTACTATGACACACGGGGTACTCGCCGGCCCCAGGAATTCGCCAGTTTTTTATTACTCACTCAATAATGATTGGATTTCTTAGCTAGTTGGTATGCAGAGTCTATGGTATCATATAGCATACATCCAAGCCAAATTTTGAAGAAATATGCTGTAGATATCGAGTTCTATTGTACGAAAATTGTCACTCTTGCCGATGGATGCCGAGGCGGACCTTGAACTTGAACTGCGTTCAATTAGTGTAATTAGTAGCGTCGCCAACTGTCAGCTCTGCAAATGTCGCGTCTATGGTCAAGCAAGAAGCACCCAGACCATACATACGAAGCTCGAATTTAGGCTGCAGTAGATGGATTAGCGAGTGGGCTTCATAGGACGATTGCAGCAGCAGCCAGAACACACGATGTACGCCAATTTTGATTCTCAACTTTCTGATTCCAAACTTTTACCAGGTTGCGCGCCGAACCTTGAGCGACCGAATCCCTGGCCGACATGAAGCAAGAGCAAAGGCTCATGGAAAATGCCAGCTTCTTAGCCCTGCCGCGTCTTAATCGACCGGTGTGCCCATCGTTCAGCCGGTGCAACTCCTCTGGATCGGAAGGCTCTCCAAGCCTACATCTTCTCAATCTCTGGCAAATATCCTGGCAAACGTTGGAATCTACGTTGCGCAAAACGACACCCAACTCTCAAACTATCAAAACCGAGCCGTTTGGATCCAAAACGCGCTCAGAATTTCAATAAAGCAAACATCGATGATTACTTTGCAAAGCATCAAAACCTACGTGATACCTATGGTGACATTCCACCTGAACACCAGTGGAACATGGATGAGAAGGGTATCCAAATGGGAGGTGGCCGCAAAAATGTCGATGGGACAGTTGCTGAACTCACTGCACGGATTAGAGAGTCTGAGACTATTTCAATGCACATCAGGCTGAGTTGGCAGCTAATCCGCGCTTTGCAGGGCTTATAGGTCGTCATCATGTGTAGTCTTCTGGTATTATTACAAGCTACTAGTAGTAGTACATTTTTAATTTGATGTTAATATACCTTGCTACATCCCGAAACCTGTCGCAATATACCTTTCACCGTATGCCGAGCGGAATTTGAATACGGCACAGTGTGACAAACTGTGACTGGCGAATTCCTGGGGCCGGCGAGTACCCCGTGTGTCATAGTATCACAAGGAACGCCTTCAAATTTTTACAAGAACCATTCCCGACTTTGCGAGAAAAGCGCACCCATTTTTCCAGGAATTCCCCTCCGACATTATCGGCAACGACAATCCTGGAGAATCTGGAATATCGCTTCCGTATTATCGGGAATGAGTCTAAGGTTCCCTTATCTTCCGCAACCTCTTCCACATTTACAGAAACAACACTCTGCCCACGTTATCGGAAATGATCTCGCTCATTACCGAAGTGACAACCCTACTACCACATTTTCGGAGATTTTCGACAGACAAAGCTTTGGCGTAAAGGAGGGTTCAGACCAAATGGATTAGATTATGTCGATGAGGCGAACCATAGATTTCGTAGAGATTCCGTAGACAAAGTAAAGAAAGATCTACAAATGATTGATCTATTGAATAAGTAGGATCTTTCGTTTTTATACTGTAATCCATAATATAGCAGAGTTAAACGCGATATCAAATTTTATATGAAGTCAATACCTACCATGTTATAAATACAAATTACCTATGTAAGGTAAGTAGAAGGCTAGGGGAGTTAGAGAAATGAGAGGAAAGTGGTGTGAACGCTTCATTTGACGTTGACCATTTCCTGATATAGAAATGTTCAAAATCATGATGCGATCGCACCCAACCGATAAGATGATATCAAGGGATCCACAGTAGCTATTACGAATCGGTTTGGTGACCATATTTTAAATATATATGAGATGCTCTAAGCCTGATATTTAAGCGAAAGAATCAACTTACACAGCGTTATACCACGTCTATACATTGATAGGAACTGATTTTGACGTATACCAGATTATATCATATACGTATGTAGATGCAAATAAATGTTTGTTATTGTAGTTTTATATACTTGTACTAATGTTCCCAATCGTAGTTCTGACAGTGGGATCGGTAGTTATAAGACGTGCACAAGACATAGTATTCACTAGAATTGACAAGTCACCTCCTATTGGAAAACGCAGTTGTAAGACTTCGCTTACGACGGATTTCCATATTCGTCTATATATACCATGCGGTAGTTAACAGTACAACTGTTAACTATTCTACCTTTTGGTGTATCTGTTGGAGCGTCCGGCCAGCAGTCTTACAGCAGTATTACATCATATACGTGCCATTGTGGTCACTGTGATAGGCCACCAAAAATAATAACCACACCCAAACGGCTTCATTAAGCTAATGTACATGAGTGAACAAGAAATGTAATTACAGCATCGACTTCTTCCGTAGTCATACAAGATCATATTTATTCAACGCGACGCACGCGAAGAGGCACTTGATGACCCTCTCCAGCAAGACACGGATAACGTGAAAGACCCTTGGCAGGCACAAATTTAACGCCCTCTTTCATCTCCAAATGATAGTTCCTAACTATCGTGCATACAATAGCCTGCAGATAGTAATTAATAACCAGCAACCGTAACGTATGAATCCACCGCAGTTACCTTGAATTCACCTAGCAGGAATCCCTTCCCAAGACAAGACGTCGGCCCATCAGAAAACGTGAGCAGATGTCGATGACCTGGAATATCTTTCGCGGAAACAAGGCCATCTTTGTTGAGCCATCTTTCCGGTTTGAACTTTCGCGAATCGGGTCCCCAAAATGCTTCCGACCGATTGATCGCCGTTGTGGATACACTGACCATCGTGCCTTTTGCGATCACTAGATTATCAACGAGGTTCCCGTTACGAGTTTGAACGGGAGCCGACAATGGTAGTATATTATCTTTGGTGGCCTGCATTAACAAGTATGAGCATGAACGTATATAAGCGTCCTAAGACACTGTACTTACGACACGGATGGTTTCCGTTGTGGGTGGATCAAATCGGAGAATCTCATGAGTGAACGCGTCCAGGTAAGGCAGCGAGTTGGTAAGCTGATCCCACGTAGGATCGGCAGTAGTGAATTGAGAAAGTTCCTCTCTCAATTTCCTTTGAATGTCGAGATCTTTGGCTAGTTCAACCATAGCCCACTAGATGTTACCTAACATGAGAAAATAGAATCGAGATGATAACGTTGGATGATACTGACAGATAGAGCAACTAGAACGAGACAAAAACATGCATAAAGATATCAAATAGAGATAGTAGGTTACTCACCCGACGTCGTTGAATATCCGGCAATAAGTAATAGCATCATCTAGAATACGTCAGTCATTTCGATAACAAACAAATTATTCACTAACCTGGGACACAACCTCATCTGGGAATGACTGGGATCTCTCATTAGGATCTATGTCTTTAACTGACAAGTCAGTGTAATCAGTCAGCAACAAATTCAGAACAAATAAAGAATCGATGACAAACGCAATAAGCCAATAATTGATTTGTCCTCAGGTTTTTGGTCTCCAATTTTCTCCGAATCTGCGAGCAGCTTGACAGCAATATCTCTCAGCGAGGCACCGAGGTTTGACCTTAACTTCTTTCTAGGTGTCGGAAGCCGATCAATCATCGGAAAGACATTGACGAGCAGGAGGTTGACGATGTCGAGCATTGATAATTTTCTGCTGGATAAAGCTTCGAAAGCTGTATAAACCTCCGAACGTTCACCCTGCAAGGATCTGAAATCATGAGAAAATCCTGCAATGCCGATCGTGTCGAGTCTGTAGACACAAAGGTTATATCTTGAGAGTCCTGTGAAACGAGTAGACTTACGATACACGGTTCATCCAGTTCTTTATATCAATAAAAGCCTCGCCCGATTTGGTAGAGTCAATGAGCGCATCCCAACCAGCTTTGACCTGGTAAAAAGAATTCCATAAAACTGGTTACGGTGTTCAGATTTGAAGAAGAGGTCCACCTTGTATGCAGAATCGAAGAATGCCGGTGTCAATTTTCGAATTGCTGTATTGCTGAATGCCGGATTCAATATCTTGCGTTGACTAGATACCAGTCAGGCTTGGTGTACCCCAAGTTGATTGATTTCAATCACATACTGTTTATGAGTTTCGCCAACCATCACAATCAAATTGTTTCCTATCTAGATGAAAAGAATGTCAGTCGACTCACTTGGGAAAGTATAATGGATGGGTGTAAACATACTAAATTCTTTAAAAACTTTCTGCTTCCTGAAGGGCGAACGTATGTCACGGTTCCTTGAGCAAAGAAGCTGGCGATAGCTTTTGGGTCATTCAACATGATTTGAGTAGACCCAAGGCTAGTTGGTACAGAGTACACAGATCCATACTCTTCCGCCCATCGCTCATGAAGTACGGAGCTGTCTGGAAATTTGCGTATATAATTGCCAAGGCCAAACAATAGATTCCTGCTAGGAGGCCCTCTGAGAGGTGTCGTTTGACTTCCTGGACGAACAGCATGTATAATGCGGGACAAAATCCATAATCCGAATAGAACGCCGGCTAGCGGGTATGCAACTTGCTTTGATGTATCGAACACGGCCATTCTGTGAGGGTATATTCGTATGCGGTGTTTTCAACTGCGCGTTCGAAGAGACGACTCCTCGTCGCCGAGTCCGGCAACGTGTACTACGCGCGTCACGCTGGCATTCAGAATTTCAGATCATGACAGAACTCTGGTGATGGCCGGCTGGCAGAGATGCCCGCCCATTTCCATATCACAAGGAATGCCTTCAAATTTTTACAAGAACCATTCCCGACTTCCGTATTATCGGGAATGAGTCTAAGGTTCCCTTATCTTCCGTAACCTCTTCCACATTTACAGAAATAACACTCTACCCACGTGATCGGAAATGATCTCGCTCATTACCGAAGCGACAGAGGTTTTGACAGACAAAGGTTTTGGCGTAAAGGAGGGTTCAGACCAAATGGATTAGATTATGTTGACGAGGCGAATCATAGACTTCGTAGACAAAGTAAAGAAAGATTTACAAATGTCTTTGTGTTTCGTACGTAGCTTGTTCTCGGGCTGGGTGCGGAATGCAGCCTATACCTACCATGTTATAAATACAAATTACCTATGTAAAAGGTAATTAGAAGGCTAGGGGAGTTGGAGAAATGAGAGGAAAGTGGTGTGAACGCGTTTTTGATGTTGACCATTTCCTAATATAGAAATGTTCAAAATGTGATCACACCCAACAGATAAGATGATATCAAGGGATCCACGGAAGCTATTACGAATCGGTTGGGCGAACGTATTTTAAGTATATATGAGATGCTCTAATCCAAATATCAAGCGAAATAATCAAGTTACACAACGTTATATGACGTCTATACATTGTTTCAGGAGATAGAAACTGATTTTGACCTATACCAGATTGAATATACGTACGTAGATGCTATAAATGTCGTTATTGCAGCTCTGTATACTTTACTAATGTTCCCAATCTGAGTTCTGACAGTGGGATCGGTAGTTATAAGACGTGCACAAGAAATAGTACTTATTCACTAGAATTGACAAGTCACCTCCTATTGAAATACGCAGCACTACATGCGTGCCATTGTGGTCACTAGAAATAATAATCACACCTAAACGGTTTTATTAGGCTAATGTACATGAGTGAACGAGAATGTAATCGCAACGTCGGCTTCTTCCGTAGTCATACAAGATCATATTTATTCAACGCGACGCACGCGAAGAGGCACTTGATGACCCTCTCCAGCAAGACACGGAGAACGTGAAAGACCCTTGGCAGGCACAAATCTCGCGCCCTCCTTCATCTCCAAATGATAGTTCCTAACTATCGTGCATACAATAGCCTGCAGATAGTAATTAATAACCAGCAACCGTAACGTATGAATCCACCCCAGTTACCTTGAATTCACCTAGCAGGAATCTCTTCCCAAGACAAGACGTCGGCCCATCGGAAAACGTGAGCAGATGTCGATGACCTGGAATATCTTTCGCGGAAACAAGGCCATCTTTGTTGAGCCATCTTTCCGGTTTGAACTTTCGCGAATCGGGTCCCCAAAATGCTTCAGACCGATTGATCGCCGTTGTGGATACACTGACCATCGTGCCTTTTGCGATCACTAGATTATCAACGAGGTTTCCGTTACGAGTTTTAACGGGAGCCGACAATGGAAGTATATTGTCTGTGGTGGCCTGCATTAACAAAGTATGAGCATGAACGTATATAAGCGTCCTAAGACACTGTACTTACAACACGGATGGTTTCCGCCGCGGGTGGATGAAATCGGAGAATCTCATGAGTGAACGAATCCAGGTAAGGCAGCGAGTTGGTAAGTTGATCCCACGTAGGATCGGCAATAGTGAATTGAGAAAGTTCCTCTCTCAATTTCCTTTGGATGTCGAGATTTTTGGCTAGTTCAACCATGGCCCACTAGAAGTTGCCTAACATGAACAAATAGAATTGAGATGATGACGTTGGATGATACTGACAGATAGAGCAACTAAACAAAACAAGAGTATGCACAAGGATATCCAAATAGAGATAGTAGGTTACTCACCCGACGTCGTTGCATATCCGGCAAGAAGTAATAGCTTCATCTAGAATACGTCAGTCATTGTAATAACCAAAAAATTATTTCACTAACCTGGGACACAACCTCATCTTGGAATGACTGGGATCTCTCAGTAGGATCTATGTCTTTAACTGGCAAGTCAACGTAAACAGTCAGCAAACAAATTCAGAACGAAGACAGAATAGATGACAAACGCAATAAGCCAATAATCGATCTGTCCTCAGGTTTTTGGTCTCCAATTTTCTCCGAATCTGCGAGCAGCTTGACAGCAATATCTCTCAGCGAAGCACCGAGGTTTTCCCTTAATTTATTTCTAGCTGTCGGAAGTTGATCAATCACCGGAAAGACATTGGCGAGCAGGAGGTTGGCGATATCGACCATTGATAATTCTCTGTTGGATAAAGCATCAAAAGCTGTATAAACCTCCGAACGTTCACCCTGCAAGGATCTGAAATCATGAGAAAACCCTGCAATGCCGATTGTGTCGAGTCTGTAGACACAAAGGTTATATCTTGAGAGTCCTGTGAATCGAGTAGACTCACGATACACAGTTCATCCAGTTCTTTATATCAATCACATCCTCCCCTGATTTGGTAGAGTCAATGAGCGCATCCCAACCAGCCTTGACCTGGTAAAAAGAATTCCGTAAAACTGGCTACGGTATTCACATTGAAGATGAGGTCCACCTTGTATGCAGAATCGAAGAATGCCGGTGTCAATTTTCGAATTGCTGTGTTGTTGAATGCCGGATTCAATATCTTGCGTTGACTAGATACCAGTCAGGCTTTGTGTCCTACAAGTTGAGTAAGTACGATCGCATACCGTTTGTGAGTTTCGCCAACCATCACGAGCAAACTGTTTCCTGTCTAGATAGAAAGAATGTTAGTCGACCCACTTGGGAAAACATAATGGACGGGTGTAAACATACAAATTTGCTTATAAGCCTTCTGCTTCCTGAAGGAAGAACGTAGGTCACAGTTCCTTGAGCAAAAAAGCTGGCGATAGCCTTTGGGTCATTCAACATGATTTGAGTAGATCCGAGACTAGTTGGTACAGAGTATACAGATCCATACTCTTCCGCCCATCGCTCGTGAAGTACAGAGCTGTCTGGAGATTGACGTATATAATTGCCAAGGCCAAACAATAGATTCCTGCTAGGAGGTCCTCTGAGAGGTGTTGTTTGACTTCCTGGACGGACAGCGTATATAATGCGAGACAAAAACCATAATCCGAATAGAACGCCGATTAGCGGGTATGCAGCTTGCTTCGGTATATCGAACATGGCCATTCTGTGAGGGTAGATTTGTATGCAGGCTGTATACCGGAGCTGAACGGATTGATTTATCTCGGTAACTTGCGAGTCAGAAAGGAGAGTCCCGCAGCGTCTACGGGCGTCACGCCGGCATTGACATGACACGTCCTATTGACATACGCAGTAGTCGCATACTGTAGTAACTATGTGATAGGATTTTCCGGGATCTCCTTACCATCGCGGGATGTGTCATAGTCTGGTTCATGTGGGTATCACGAGTTTTGAAGCAATGATACACTTTTTCTCAAGACCTTTTAAAAGTCGTTGAAAAGATCTAGTGGACAGAGAACATTCGGGAAATGTGCGACTCTAGTTCGACTCAAGAACCTCCGCGAACAGAAGGGCGCTTGATAAATTGATGACTGGCCTCAATAATTATCCTAGGAGATTTCAAGTTCTCCCTGAAGATCTGGCGTTCCGCTGACAGCTTTCACAGATGCCAACGCTCACCGCCCAACACGCTCCAGATAGAAATAAACGCACAAAGGCGGCCAAGGATACCATGACGCAGACCGTTGTTAATGGAGTAGAAGCACGGAAAGCACCACTGGTACTACTGCATCAGGTAGTAAGTTGGCCCTGCCAGGGGTTTCCATGTTAGGAAATGGACTTACCTAATTTGGCAAGCCGGAGTGTGTAATCACGCTTATACTTCGCTCTCCGATTCTCCTGGGAACAGGTTTGCTTATAACTTATAAGCGCGCATAAGTAGTTGAGTCTCCCTGCGTCTCTCCTGGTTTCTTCCTCACCATACCTGTCTTGCCCCACAGTGCTGCCCTCGCATGTTCAAGACAGCCATGATGCACGCTCTCCGCTTTACTGAGAAAGGCGCTGTCGAAAACCTCCGTCTCACTCAAGTCCCAAAGCCTTCCCTAGCTACGGGTGAAGCCCTTGTGCAGATCAAAGCAGCTGGGATCAACGGTGTGCGTATCTTTCAACAAAGACAATCAAATGGCCAGACTTCTGACACGCTCAAACTTGCTTCATAGTCGGATAGTGTTGGTATTCAAGGTTGGATCCCTGTCACCACTGTCCCACGAATTCCCGGCCGAGACTTTTCTGGAAAAGTCGTCGAGGTTGCAGACGAAACCGCAAAACATTGGGTGGGCGAAGAGGTTTGGGGTACAGGAGGAGCGCGCGGTTTTGCTTACGATGGATCGTTTTCAGAGTAAGTGGTTTATATCTACCCTTCCTTTTGCGTGAATTTAGACGAGGAAGTGAAACGCAGATATATGAAGATCAATGTGTCCGAACTGAGCAAGAAGCCCAAGTCATTGGATCATATCCAAAGTGCTAGTTTGGGGCTGTCCTGGCTATGTGCTTGGATTGCAGTCCAGCATACCTGTACTGTCAACGCTGGTGATAAGGCAATTGTTATTGGTGCGTCCTAATTTAGCTTTGCGTATCAGTCGATTCATCATTGCGTAGGCGCTAGAGGAGGAATCGGTTCTGCTGTCGCACAACTGTTAAAGGACAAAGGTGTCAAGACCATCTATGGGACCTATCGCAAAGTCCCTGACGTTTGTCCTCCATATATCACACCAATCGCCCTTTCCAACGATACGGCAATCACCACACATCTCAAAAGTACAGGAGACTTTGACTCTATTAATGTCCTGATCGATTGCGCGGGCTACGAAGCTCCACTCAACGACGCACTCAAAGGGATGAAGGCAAACAGTCAGGTTGTAGTGATGGCTGTTCATCGTCCAGATGGGTTATTTCAAATCGACTTGCGGACCTTCTATATGAAGGCAATGACATTAAAAGGTCTCAAGTCGAGCGCATTGAATTCGAGCCAGGTTAAAGAGTTGTTGGATTATTTGGCGGGTAAATTTGACGATGGGACCTTTGAGGGCCCTAAGAGTGTTAGTCAGGTTGCATTCAAAGATGAGGCTGCCATCCATCAGGCTCTGAAGGACGTAACTACCAGGTCGAGTGATAGGACTGTTATTGTTGTTTAAAGATAGGTCTCAAGTTGAAAGTATGTTGTACGATACGTGTTGCAAGAATTATAAATTATTACCCTCTGGGTTCATTTGAATAAATTCACTTCTCCATACACAAAACAAAACAATAATAATCAAACTTAGCTGGCTTTAAGCTTATAAGCACTAAATAAACATCTGTAGCCCATTTAAATAGTTCGTTCAAACCCACGCAAACGAGGTATCACAAGTCCAACTACAGTCCGAATGGATCATACAATACGGGTAGTTTGTAAAAATCAGTGGCTTGTGAGCGGGATGTTTATATTTGAAACGTTCCGTTCATTTCCGAGTCTCGCAGCCTATGTCTGGAAACGGACCATTGGGATCTAAACATCTACTGTCAAGAGCAGATCTCTGTCGAACGGGCTTATCAGATCTTCGAACGACTGGATGTAAGTATACCGGGTTACTCACATCAACCACCTCGGCTCGAATTTCTGCATCTGGGCCCGGCAAGGGGCTTGCAAGAACAGCTGTGCTCACTACCAATGCTATGAGCATAATCTTTATACAGGTAAAAGAGTGGGCGCTCACTGAGAGCAAACAGGGACAGAAGGGTGAGGGTGAGAGCTTTAGACTGCATTGTAGTTGCGCGGGATTACGGGGAAGGAAACTTGCTTGCAAGTGTCGTACTACGTGTCTGAACGTGAGGAGGATGATATTCGAAGTGTACGGTAGGAATGAAGGACAGGAAAACTAGGGTGGGGCGTCGGGGAGATGAAAGATAAATGGAGCCGTTGGTACTTTAAATAGTCGTCTTAGATTCTACTTACCTTATAAGTTAGCCAGTCACCTTTGTTTTAGGATGAAGCGAGGCCTGATCATCACCGGAAGCGACGTTCTCGGACACTTGTGTAGGGCTAACAGTTGAACGTTATGATTTGGAATGATCACCAACGGTTCCGAGAGCGATCTTGATGTGCCGCCTCACACAATCAAATGCGTATACAGTCATCAACGCGTCCTTGGGACGCTCAAATTTTGATTGGCCTCGGAATAGACTAGTGATACTTTTGCTAGCAAAAAAAATTAACAGTTCTCTTCCCACTAGTGCAAGCTATCTACCTGTAACTCTTTAGCACAATCAGTAGGGAATTAATGTATCTGAAGGGTAATCAGTAGCAAAACTCGTTATCAGCATGTGGACAAATCCGACATCACACCGGCAATTATCGGCTGGGAGAGCCGCTAAAATAATGAGAGGATTTGTTTCGTGTACCCAGACTCGGAGTACAAAAAATATTATAACAAATAAAAATCAGGCAGGTGTGATGGACTAGATGCTAAGAAATGTCCTCTTCGAAGCTGATAACCCTCCTGCTGGTCCATCTGTGGATGGCCTAAGACACAAGCACCTCTGTACAATACTTTAAGTGGTATATTGTATGCCTGAAAAGAAAAAATAACAGAAACAGTACATTATTGGCATAATAATCCAGATGAAAATTTCACTTTTATCGTCAAATCACATAGATTCGTGTCCTCAAACTTATATCCACGTCCCTCTCTCTCCAAAATCAAGCGATATAAGCCTAAGTAATACTACTAAATCATAATCCGAATTGGTCCAAGGTCAAATATTAGATTTAGGACTGGAGGGAGGAATTGTGAGTTTGTCCCAACAACCAATCATGTCCCAAGGACGCGTTGATGACTGTAGGACTCTGCGGTGATAGTACTAGTATCTGCAGCCGCATGATGGAGACGAATCAGCATGGAGCAAGATAGTGGTAAAAGGTTGCAAAGACGTGCGGGTTTGAACGTGGATGGCTGGCAGTTGGAGGCTAGGAGCCCGTCACTGGTGTTTACAACCTGGTATGATACCTTCTGATGTCCATTGCTGATGAGTCCATCTACTACTAACGGTTACATTAACTGTGCTATATATTTAGTTCAATGCACGCCGTTGGGCCACCGGCGAAATCAACATCAGATCAGTTCTTTTCTACTGCCTCATCATGACATTTACATCAATGCCGTAGTACGGCTTCTGTGCAATATGATGTTTGACTTTGGTAGCGTGCGCTTTATGAATCTTTTCCGTTCTATAGATGCCTCACAGTTTGCAGGCCAACTCCATAGGCTATGGCATGCATGTATGTTTTCCCAGTCCAACTGTCGACAGGTCTCCAGAGTCCCTTCTAGATGACCACGGATCCCGGGTTGGCCTAGGAACACGTATTCATTCAAATCAGTTCCTAATCAAAATTAAACAAGTCGAGCCTATTGCCGGCTTATTAACCGCATAACTATCCATTTTATGGCGCTTTGGGCTATGAAAGTGATACGTCAAACCTTTTTGAAATTTGTGGTGAGTAAAACGATCAGTTTTTTGCCAATAAGTGTCATCGATACTGTATCTAGGACTCCGCGGTAATCCTCGTACCTGCTTCGCGGGTGTCACGATGTGAAACCAATGGCTTGGGACGCTCAAAGCCTTGGGAATTCCCAAAGTGTTGATGAATTCTGGTTTCGTTCAATTCGTCTGACTGATGTGATCTGCAGTGCAGAATCAGCAAACACCCGCCCCTGGCACTGCATAAGCTAAACAACAGAGTATCCTTGATCATATCATACGACAGACAGATTTAAAAGGTACAATGGGGCTGACTCATGTATTGTGGGGGCGATCTCATAGGATCATGATCCGGCTAGAGTCAAACGCCATTCGTTGTGGGTCGCGACTGCTTATTTTGGATGGTGTTTTGCTCCTAGTCCGCAGTTCAGACGAATCGTCGTCATTAGCGTTCAAGACTTCCTAGTCAGCAGCACTATAACCCAGTTTTTGGAGACACTCCTATCAGTGCGTACTTTGCTGACATATTTCATCCTTGCCCATCGCACCACCACTTTTTGATTGACAGTAACATAGTGTTTCGTATAGACTCTACAAGACAAACAAACCTATCTGATACTGCAGTTCCAATTTTCTACAATTGCGCCTGTTCCCTCCGAAACGGCGTTTTACGTTCTAATTTCTTGCTCATCGTCCGTTCCCGGTGAGGGTCAGAAACACCCGCCTGTTCTGCTCATTCAGAGCCCTAGTAGTCGTCCGTCTTGTGATAATACTGATGCCGCGTGACGTCTGGACCACTGGTGCTGCCCTGTCGTTCATGAGGAACGAATACCATAGGTTTTTAATCAAGGGTTTATCTGTCATATTTGATGGAAGGTTTGCGATTGAGAAGAGAAAACAGGGTATGTTTCCCATTCAATCTATTGTATAAGGCTGATGCTGGTTTCATCGAAGTCATATACAACATCTTGGGAGGTGATACATGGGTTTTAGCCAGGCGCCCTGCTATCACCAACTACTACAATTCGAATTGACCAACTAGGTTAATCCTTCACATGGTCATAATCAAGGGCATAGTAATCGCACGAAGGAAATCACCAATCATCTTCTGTATCAATGTGATTTATTCTTCGATTTCAGATAAACTTCTGCTGGGAAACTGCGAGTTTGGCATCCGACTTCGTTGAGTGCCTTCATTGTCGTATATATTAATTGACATGTTGACCCCGTAGCCCAGATCCTTATGCATATCCCTGCCATATCGTACGATCCGCCAATCCTGTCATAGCCTTCCGGAGTCCAAACACATCTGTGGACTACTTCCCCTTCCATCAAGCGGTTTCCTCTTTTCTTTTTTCTTTCAAAATGTAGTTTCCGCCTCTGAACCCTTCAATTTCTCAGAGATAAGTCAGGTCAAGAGCAAGAGGTTTTGCGCTTGTACCGAAAAACAAATGATCCTTATCCAGCTATGTAAAATCCAAAAGTTCTTGCTTGTTTCGAGGTTTGGAGCTGGTGATGATGCAGTTATCTTCATTCTGACGGACTCATTTCTGAGCGGTAGTTGTTTCGCGAGAGGAGAGCTCTGTGATCCGTACAGGATCAAAAAAAAACCATCTAGATAGTACAACAAGGCCCGCGTAAGGTTCTTATCGCACTGCCCAACCTCGGGGAAATCACAACTCACCTCGAAACTATGGTAGTTTGAAGTTGAAGCTTAATCAGTTTTATAATTTTTTCTCTTCAAGCGCCACGGCGCTCATAGGAAGGAGGAAGGGCATCAAGTCGTAGTGACGACTGGGAAATTTTCCATGCTTTAAACCATTCCATATGTACTTACTCGTGTTTGGTATCTAGCGCTTCGAGTTCTTGGTTTCAGGCTAGTTCTGACTGGAGTGTTTAACCTTGATGCTTTTGACCATGGAACGCTGGGACGCTTTCGCTGTCTGCTGTTCGTCAGGCTCTCAACGACATTGCTACCGGGTTGGGTGACGGGACTGTCGTCCTCCAGCATCGTCTAAATATATAGGATTATTGAGCCAATGCTAAGCACTTGTGTGCGCAAGCGTTTAAATAAGGTAGACCATCGTCTTCCCAGCTAATTTAGTGGACAAGCTCTGGAAATAGCATACAGACCGCAACGACTGTACGAAGCAGCGGTGCACGAGGGGGTCTGTGTTTGTTGTACAAAGTCGGATTGCGTTCACTTATCATTGGCTGGAATCGTGCCAAAGCCATGGCCAGAGCGGTCAATTCTCTGTCAAATAGTTCATATTTATCAAGCGTTTCTGGACCGTTCAGAACTGAGTAGGTACTCACACCAACCAATTCAGCTCGAGGTTCTGCTTCTGCGTTTGGTACGGGCATTGCAAGGGTAGCTGTGCTCACTGAAATCGTATGAGCAACGCTTAGTACGCAAGTAATAAAGTCCGTTAACACTCACTGAAGGCAAACACAGACAGAATAGCAAAGGTGAGAGTACGGAATTGCATTGTGATGCGTGTGTGTTATTTGAGAAGATGGGCTTGCTAGCAAGCGATGATATCGACGGGGAGGTTGTTAAGAAACAAAGCTGGAATTATGGGAGAAGAGCAAGAAGAGGCGTTAAATACCCCATTCCCTCGCGTGTAAGAACCGATAATAAGGAACATGTTTTTTTTCGGGTATGAAACAGGACTCGGATGACTGCCGCAGTGTGGACGCGGTTGATCATCATTGGATGGCCCGACAAGGAACACCAAATCTGCAGCAGCAGCGTCATCCCAGCTCTCCTGATGGTGGCCCGCCACACAACTAGAAGTCGTACTATTTACTTCTGGAATATCTGCCTGTTGATGAAGAGGACGACGAAGCTAGCATATATGAATTGCAGCAAGCAAAAAGGTGATCGGCCGGGCGGGCTACTTGTAAGACGCGAAGTTGTTTATCAACCGTAACCAAGTGGCAACGCCGCGCTGTTGTGCTCTATGCTTATATCACTGGCATCCCATTCCGCCAGTGATACTCGACAACAGATCAGACCAGAATTCCCGCTATTTCCTATCATGGGATCTCATGTGGCCTATGAAGTGGGCACCGCCGCACTGGTTTCTGTGTATCGACGTAACTCTGGGCTTTAGTGATGCATATTGTTTTGATCGACGCTGAAACTTACACTGGATTTAGGTTAGATGTGTGTTGACCCCTGGCTCCTCGGTTGTAAAGATAGTCTAGGCCTACGATGTACGTGCTACCGTATAGATTTTCGTCAACACCTCATATCTTTTCTGACAATGCCAGTGGAGATCATCATCCGCGGGTTGATGAGTTCTCGTCATCTGATGGAGGCCATATGCGCTATTACATCCGTTCCTATCAGTCTCCATGGGATTCTCGGTCAATCTCCCGCCAGAATGGCGCCGGCTTTCGGCTTAAACACTTGTCCGCTATCTGCGCTGCACTAATTTTCCAATCAAGATTTGACTTGTTCGCGTCTGGCATGCATGCTATATCTTCAGCTTCTACGACAGAGCTGCAGATATCATTGAGAGGATGAGTGACTGTATTGGTCTGACGAGAAGGCGTTGTTAGAGGAATAGACTTCGCAGTTGCTTATTTCCAACCTTGATTAACATCAATTCACTACTTGTGTTGACCGCTTTTGCTTGCATAAAGCCTTACTTGACATCGTAGGATTTCAAATTCGAAACGGTGTGATTGAATAGATTCTCCGTGGGGCTTAGAAGAAGTAGGAAGGGGAGTCCTAGATTTCCACGAGTTGATATGAAATAGATAAAAACAGCGGCAGCGAACTTTTCCCGTTCCGCAACTTGTATTAATTGTTCTTACATCACCTTTATTCAACACGGCGAACGAAAAGGGGTAATTCTACCATGTATGAAAATGAAGGCACCTTGAATTCAGCTAGTGCAAATCCTCTTCCAAGACAGATTCTCGGGCCATCGGAAAACGTAAGGAGATACCGATGGCCTTGGATATTCTTTGCACCGGCAAGGCCATCTTTGCTCAGCCACCCCTCTGGTATGTATTTCTTGACAATGGAATCACGTTGTCTTTGATGGCTGTACTTGAAACATTCAAGTGAGATCATATAGAACATGAAAAACCCCCGATGCTTACGAGATGGGTTGTATCGAAAAGGCGGATGTAGTCTGAGAATCTCATGAACCACTGCGTCCAGATAAGGCAACGAATTGGAAAGTTGGCCTGCAAACTGTGAGGCATCTATAGAACGGAAAAGATTCATAGGCTATAGCATGCATGTATGTTTTCCCAGTCCAACTGTCGACAGGTCTCCGGAGTCCCTTCTAGATGACCACGGATCAGCGGTGGAGAATTGGGAAAGTTCTCTTATCAGTTTCGTCTGAACGTCGGTATTTTGGGTAAGTTTAGCTAAAGCCCACTAAGGTTTCCGACTGTAATCAGCGGAGAGAACAGAAGTGCTGGCAGCGAATGATACCCACAGATAAATAGAATCGATAGAATAATATGTTGAATAAGTCGTCGCGTAGCCAGCCACGAGAAAGAGTTTCATCTAGAGGACTTAAGATCTTGTCATAATCGGTGAACAGTTTCACTGACCTGGGCCACAATTTCTTCTGGATAGATATGTAATTCCATCGTGAGATCCTTGCTTTTGACTGAAGGTTTAGTGTAAGCGATCATGTAAATTTCAGTAGAAAAAAGTGTTGAGTACGAACGCATTAATCCAACGATCGACTTATCTTCAGTTTTTTGATCACCAACGTTCTCTGAACCTGGTCGCAACTTAACGGCAATATTCCTTAGCGAGCTACTGTTCCCTCGCTCGTAGCTGCTCCGCGATATGAGGGCAAACATTGCTCTGTACTATCTTATAAATTGTCACGGGGCCGTGCACGTCATCGTCGTCACGTACATTTCCCGGGCATGGAATCGACCAGGATCGGTCACATAATGACCATCTTGTGAGTTTGCTCTTCTATACGCTCACAGTGCAATTGTGGTGCTTGGATTTCTTTTGAGTGGGACTCATTGACATCAATGAAACAATTTCTTCAGAAATGCACACACTGCTGAGTAAACAAAGCTAGTCGGTCATAAATAGAGCTCTAGAAGAGAGGCTCTCACAAATCAAAAGACCGGTGCACATCGAAGACGAATACATTATCTTCAGCGGAGAAGCAACTAGCATTTGACTATCCTGGTTGAAACCAGGAAGAGATCCGTCTGGACGGTGCTTTGACCGAATAAATTCTGTCCCGAGGAGATGGTGGCTCAACAACCTCTTTTCGCGCAGATCAAAAGGAGTCGACCTGTGAAGCCCGGTTGATTGAATTAATACCACAACTCCGATAGGGACCAAAGAAAAATTGTGAGGTACTTGGAGGCCACCACACAGAGTTGGTGGACTGGTAGTCGTGACGTGGTGCAGAAGGGCCAAAAAAGACAAGGGTAAACTGGATAGAGCATTTAGTTGAATACTCACACATGTCGGAGACAAGGGTAGCGAAGCCTGATATATTAAGAACAGCTGAAGACAGACTTACATTATTACTATAATAACAGTGACACCAATAACCACCAAACACCCAGTCATGACCTCTTATCTGCATTGAATACGCCGCGAAATCCATGATAGTGGAGCTGAACTCTTGCTGCTTTGGACTTTAAAACGCATGATGATGCTGGGTAGCATTCTGCTTGATCAGCAGCGGGAAGCAATCCTCCACGACAGTATAGCTCAGCAAAATGGACAAGATGGAGTGCTTGATATCCTAGGACATATTCGCAGACTCGCACGCACTGGCAGGACAGGTCATCTGAAAGTGCGTGAGTGTCAGGAAAGGAAGTTTCTACGATCGTTGTATTATTAACATCAGGAAATGACGATTTTTCTTTTTTTTGACTTCGGACACTTTGCACGAACTTCAACGTGACTTCGTCGAGAAGACTCTTTACTTTGACTTTCAGTGAACTTTAATTAAGCGAAATTTTAAAGTATTCAAAAGCGAAATAAAGTGTAACCG
>QLOR01004354.1:0-43017 GCA_003313825.1 Sarcodon aspratus | reverse complement strand
CATCAGTGGAGAGTCGACGAAACTACAAACAACAAGGATGAGTTGATCGCGATTCTCCCAATTGCGAACACGCGACCGTTTCCGCCACGAAGGACTCCCCCTTGGAGTCCTTTTCTGAGAGAGTGAGATCCCAAATGAAGCGCTCGTTGTTCTTGTCACGTGATCGTGCAGCATTCGTCATCGTTGCCTTCGATTGCGAGATGCCAATGTTTACAAACGAAAACTCTAATAACATGGTTCTAATCAGACGCAAACGCAGACAAGGCATCCAAGAATGAACGCTATCAAGCGTGCTGCTGCTTCTCGGCTACCCAAGACAAGACTTTCGTCTTCACTCCCCCTAAACCACTCAAGCAAACCTACTCCTTCTTTCCCCTGTGTAGACGCTCATGCTGCTCGTGAATCAAAGATACAGGCCTTGTTTAGACCACAACTGAACCCATCCGAGCCTTCGTCCTCGTCTAGCCCAGGCCCAGAACCTCCTTATTCTCGTCCTAATCCTCAAAGCTACAATGTCTATCGTCACGCATCGCACTTCCCCTTGATCTATGCCAATTCGCTTCCTTCATTTGACCTTGCATACGAAACATGGGGTACTCTGTCAGAGAACAAGGACAACGTGATTCTTCTACACACTGGCCTTTCAGCTTCGTCTCACGCAGCATCTACAAAATCTAATCCTGCAGAAGGATGGTGGGAGAAGTTCATTGGTCCCGGCCGTGCCCTCGACACCAACCAGTTCTTTATCATATGTTCAAACGTCTTGGGTGGTTGTTATGGCTCAACTGGCCCCTCATCCCTGAGCCCTGCTACCAACAATCACTATGCTACCAACTTTCCAGTACTCTCGATTTTTGACATGGTCCGCGCTCAGTTCTCCTTGCTGGATCACCTGGGAATTCAAGAATTGTACGCGAGTGTAGGATGTTCTATGGGTGCTATGCAAAGCCTTGCTGCTGGTTGGTTATTTCCAGATCGTGTGGGAAAAATCGTCAGTATTAGTGGAACGGCAAGGAGTAGTCCAGGTGCCATTGCCATGCGGTTTGCCCAGAGAAGCGGTGATTAAATATCGTCTTTCGTACCAACCACCAACGTGCTAATAATGTCCCCAAGTCTTGATGGCCGATCCAAACTGGAATAAAGGCTTCTACTATGACGGCTTGCCTCCTCATACAGGCATGAAGCTTGCACGACGTGAGTTTCTACGTATATTATTCTTTCCAGACGTGCAGACATCCTTCGTCAGAGATTGCAACAATCACATACAGATCCGGTCCCGAGTGGGACCTGCGATTTGGTCGCAAATTACGACCACAACCACTGTCCACGCCAGATCCCACATCTAAGCTGCGGACTCCAGCTTTATGTCCCGACTTCCAGATAGAAACATACCTCGATTATCAAGGCGAACAATTTTGCTTGAAATACGACGCAAACTCTTTAATATATATATCAAAGGCCATGGATTTGTTTGATATGACCCTCCCCGCATTGGAGTCACTGAATTTAACTCCACCTAATCCACGAACACCACCATCCCTGACCCCGCCCTCGCATCTTTCCTCAGATCACTATCAGATGCAAGTATCTCATTCTAAATCCCATCCGCCGCCGCCGAATCCACCTCCTCATCTCCCTGACCTCGCAGAAGGACTGAAGCCGCTTTCAAGCACTCCAACACTCATTATGGGCGTTCAAAGTGATATTCTGTTTCCAGTGGAGCAACAGAGGGAAGTAGCGGATGCGTTGAGGATGGCGGGAAACGAGAGGGTCAGTTACTACGAGCTGGGCGGAGTTTGGGGGCACGACACATTCTTGTATGTCTTGTTGGGTATTCTCCTGTGGATTTGCTAACAAGAGTGCGATAGGTTGGACGTCATTAATGTCGGTGGAGCCATTCGTGGGTTCCTTTCGTGAAACAGTGTGAATTCATACTAGATTGTGTCGCTCACGTCCAACTGATTTAGAGGGTATATACAGTATCTCAGACAGTATACAGATTCCCAGCAGTTTTTTCTTTTTAGAATTGTTGTACTTCGTAGTTATCCCCCCTCATCTACACCGCGGACAATGCATGATTCCTCCTTGTTACCATTACCCGACATGAAGCGTTTAAACTTTCGGTCTCCCTCTGAGTCTGACAACCCTCGATGGATCTTGCGAATGTGAGGTCGTAGCATGCGTCAAGAAGAGTCATGTAAAGAAATCGTTAATTCTTCCAATTTTCTAAACCCGACCTAGAAGTTCAGTTGCTCAACTTAAGAGCGGACCCGTTAGTTGTCGACGTGATCTGATGCTGAGCCCAAAAAAAGATTTCTAGGACCTCTTTTCTGTCGTACGGTAGAAACGGGGGGTCCCAGTTCATATATGTAAGTGAGAGGATGCTGGGACTCTTGAAGAACGCTGTTACACTATAAGGCAAGCAATTTAGATGCTTGTTCTCTGTAACTTGACAGATAATGACGCTCACTGGTTCTTTTATCTGTCGGTTCCGCGGTTAAATCCAGCTCAACCCTGCTCTCTTCTCTATTCTATACTGAATGACGACGGCATCAATCGCAAGGATACCCCAAAGCCTGTGGGATTGGGCCGCCACAGTATCGATATATAAGACCTCGAGCTAGACTGCCGCGCAACAAACAGCCTGAGCCAGACACACATTGCCGTCCAGTGATTGGTCCTCGAATCCAAGTGTTAATATTGTATAGTCGATATTAAATGATAACATTGCGACGGAAGATGATTGCTGAGCGCTGAGTACTGTGTACTATGTAGGTCCAGACAAGCAGAGCGACTCATGCCTTCCAATGGGTCGCAGAATGATCGAATCAGCGATACAGAAATTTGGTCAAGTCCATCCCGGGGGAAGTATTGGCTCTCCTACCGCTTTAATACGATAAGTTGGATGCGAGTGCGTTCACCATACGAAAGTGTATGGATAGGGAATTCCAGGACAGGTAGCTTTTAGCCTGAACAAAACGGAAACATGGTTATCGAGTAGCATGCACTGATCTTGACATTAGAGGCCCATCACCGAGAGTATGGAGCTTTTAGTTGTAGAGATCTTGGGGTGTTGCAGTGGTCAAGTTCAAGTAGGTGTGACCTTTCAATTCAATGTGGGCCAAGTTCGGCTTCTTACTCGCTTCTCTTCTTTCCCATATTACTTTACTTCAAGACTCGTTTCTCTACGATGAGGGTCTCAAGCGCAGCCAGAATATTCCTGCTGTTTTGCCTTTGCCAACTTGTCAATGCGCAATTCAATTTTTTCGAGCAAGTATTCGGTGGTGGCCAGCAGCAGCAGCATCAACAACAACAACACCACCAACGAGGTCATGGAGCAGACCACTGGAGAAACCAAGCTGATGCTAGTGAGTCGCACAAATAAGGGACCCTGCTGACATCTGACGTGAATGCACGTAAACTAGTCTCATGCTCAAGCTACTTGTGTCCAGATACACTGGTTTGTGTGTCAACTCCCGCTGATTGTCCCTGTCCACACGTAGAAGATGTCAGATGTTTGGTTCCTGACGCAGTGGAAAGGGGGGCTGCAACCGTGATTTGCACAAGAGGCGATGGATGCAGAAGTATTGTGAATCTGATGAACAAGAAATGGACCTGATCTTCGGGGGTATTCTGGTGTGCTTATGCGTCTCCAGATAATATCTTGAGGCATTGATTGATTCTGCTTTTACAGTCACGTTTGTGGACCTGACTCAATTTCATCGTCGAGGCAGTGTGCATCAAGTGATGTTGACCAAGCATATCAAGAGAGATAAGTAGTTATATTGGTGTAGAAAGGACCAAGGGGGTGTTGTTGAGAGGCTTGAACTTGAGCTTGTGTTCTTCCCTTTAAGTTGCTGTCGCGCAACGATTTAAATTATACCAAGTTCTATCATTTCACACGCCAGAGAACCGTGGCCTGGATGCGTACCATCCATTGCCCATAAATCCATATCGCAACGCGTCCAGCCTCACAGATAACACGGGCACAATTGAGCTCCTTGGTCGTTAGCCTTCAGGTTGTTATGACTTCTGAAACTTCGACCGGGCATTTTGGTTGGGTGCCAGCAAGCACCATCGTTTCGTTATCCTTGACGATTTTGGCATACAAAAGGGCTCTGGAGCCGCTCTACGCGTCTGTTCCTACGCACAACTACATCAACCATGCTATTCTAGCAGCTTCAGCCTTGGGATCCCTGTTTTCCGTCTCCGTCGAGAAAGCAGTTGCAATATACAGCACACTTCTTGTGATCGCGCCTCATACCAGTTATTGGGCAGCGTTATATTCTGCAAGATGGAGAGACCCTGTGTTAGGACCTGTGTTTACACATGCAGTGGTCTTGGTGCCGTTGATTTCGGCGGGGGTGTTATTGTTGCATAGCTGTCAAGTGAGTGGTGTTCTCCGCCATCTTTGTTCATTGATAATTTCTCTTTGAATGACCTTCGTCCTCAATGACATCAGCCATCACAATCGACCGGCTCCCGGTTCTTACGCCTTCCTTTCTATTGCTTTGTCTTCCCGTCATTAGAACCAATATGGGACTTGATACCACCATTGTCCTTCTTCTCCTCTGCTGATATTGTAAGCAACAATCCATTTGTGTTGTTGCGTTGTGATTTATGCACCTCTAGTTTATTGCATTGACAGCAACAATTCTTCTTACTGTTCTCGCAATGGACTTGAAAACAAACTTGAGTCCACACACAAAAAAATCCGCAAAGAAACCCACCAAAGCAAAAAAGTCTCGCTTCTTACCGCGTTTGTCTCTATGTGCAGTCCTCGCTGGCGTATCATTTTATTATACACCGACGCTGCATTCAAGATTCCGTGGCACTATTTCAGATTCATACATAGACCAAACCAAGACGGTCAAAATTCTGTCGTCAACTCAATCTATCACAGGAGTTATTGTCGTAGGGGAGGTTCTCGCTGCTTCTGCGGAATCGAAAAAAGCGCATCCCACTTCCTTTCGCTATTTACGGGCTGCACATTCGTTATTGGGTGGTGCATGGGTCAACGACCACGTTGTGATGAAGGATGCTTCCTTTCAAATATTCGATTCTCATGGTACCCAGCTAGGCGATTCGGTATACGCTGCATTTGTTGTACAAGAGGCTGTTAGACTCGTGAACAGTACAGACAGAGGGGATGACTGGACAGGTTCGGACGCTTTAATTATGTAGGTTTTGTTATTACTTATGAATGACCACCTCACTGGCATTGGCCGCTTAGTGGGCTAGGTGCTGGAGTTGCCCCGACTTCTCTGCGAAGGCATGGAATATCCACCACCATTGTTGAAATCGACCCTGCGGTTTATTCGGCTGCGCGTACATTCTTCGGCTTGCCCGACCCCGGCGAAGGTAAAATATTCTTGGAGGATGCGAGGGGGTGGGTTACTAAAAGGCGAGAAGCAATTCACAATGAGCAGGAGAAACAGTTTGACATTGTCATTCATGACTGTTTTTCGGGGGGCGGTGTCCCGGCCCATATATTCACGCTGGAATTCTGGAGTGAATTGAGAGATGTGCTCAGGCCTGATGGGATTGTGGCAGTCGTGAGTTGTTCTTGACCCTAGTTAGTTGTTAGCATCACAAAGGATATTTCAGAATCTAGCCGGGAATCTAGGATCAAGGACTACCCGTGCAGTGCTCTCGACCCTTCTCGCTGCATTTGCACAGTGTAGAGCATTTTGCGATTCTTATGAGGCACGCTCCGAAGATCAGTTAAAGAATGAGTTTTTGAATATGGTATTACGTCGTCAAAATATGCTTCTCTCACTGACCTCCGCCACCAGGTATTTTTCTGTACTTCCTCAACAACCCCGATGACATTCCGGCCCTCCAGAAAAGAGGATCACCTTGGTTCCTATCTCAGAGAACACATTTTAGGGTCGTTGAACAAAGGGGAGATTGATCTGGGTGTGATACTTGGCAACGGAGGCACAGATCTTAATAACGAGCCGGCGGTCTTGACCGACGAATCCAATCCCTTAGGCAAATGGCAGGAGGAAGAAGCTGCACAGCACTGGAAGTGTACGTTTCAATCACACAGAGTCGTTGTTAAAAAGCGTTG
Organism: Sarcodon aspratus; assembly: GCA_003313825.1. Lineage (NCBI taxonomy): Eukaryota > Fungi > Basidiomycota > Agaricomycetes > Thelephorales > Thelephoraceae > Sarcodon > Sarcodon aspratus. Next base: position 36,944 of record QLOR01004354.1, on the reverse strand, counting down.
CTGATGTCTTCTTTTCTATGTTCTAGTGATGAGAGACATTTTCCAGGATGTGTTTTGGGAGATCTTTTGATTAACGACACGATCAAAACAGAGCTCCGCTGGTGTCAGAATAGGTAGTTCCGCCACTCATTATAAGCCTGGCACAACCATAACATATGCCTTTGCACCTGGAGAGATAAAGTTTTTGTCCAAGTCATCTTGCAGAGAGCAATAATGGAATTATAGTATGATCGATTGTTCTCGCCCTCTTCAAGTTGAATGGACACCAATACTACGCCAACATTTGCACAATTATAATCAGACCTGAAACAAGCAAGAGAACCATCTTTTCGAAGAACCACAGGCTATCACAATGCAAATCCGCTCGTATCTATAGCGACTTTCAGCTTTGATCTTATTCCGTGGTTTGAAAGGCATCTGTAGTTCGGACCCGTACCAAACGGTAATAACAATACGCCGTGGTTGCCGTGTGCAAGGCACAGCGTTTTCATCAAAGAGTCCAAGACAATCAGCCAGGAAAGTCGTTGTCGCCCTCCGAGTAACCTTAACGTCAAATCGACACGGATGCAGTCCTGTTTTATGAACGCGTGGAACTAATTGTTCTTCCTTAGTCGCCGTCCATGTCGCATTGATGCACTTGCGAGGACGCCGGAGGCGCGGGCTATTATCACAGTCTCGGTAAGCACACAGAGAACTTTTCCTTTTTGAGAAACCGGAGCGGTACTATGCGATTTTGACGGCCATGGGCTGCCACGAGTTCCACTTCGTCGCAAGGCCTAGACCTCTCGTATGGTATCTGCTGGAAACAAGGGTGACACTTACAAATCTTCATCTGATGCGATTTCGCGACTTGAAGGCGAGTCGTTGTCCACAAATCCGAGATTGGGTCCACACTGGACGACAACCTGCTTGTCTCCTGTCGAGTTTGTTTTGGTTATGAGTACGTCAAGGCTTGAATTTGTCTAATGGGGATGGGAGAATATGACTTAATAATTTGTTTCCCAGACAATAATAACGTCCGACTCAGCCTTAAAAGAGAATGTCCGACCCTGACAGGATCATCACGATAGCGTACGGTCGCCGGTGATATCAATAATTGATTGGGATAACCGACCGGAACCGTACGGTGTACGCTGCTGGTCCCCACGCTCGGATTTGTGTCCGACACTGGGCGATTGGCAGCACATCAGGCCTCAGGAGCGGAAAGAATTGCTGGGCAGGGTACTACGATATACCGATACATCCTGTTGGTTCGGACTACAACGAGGGCCCAAAAGCTCATTGTAACGTATGCATTGACCAGTGACGCTGGCATTGAAATAAATCGATGTGATCCGCATCACTATCGCGATCAGCGCCACAGTGAGACAATTCACAAGTCTCATCGAATGTACGCAATTTCTGATGTTTGTAATTAGAATGCCGTGCGGGATTTTTTGGTCCGGACTGAGCGATCAGCATCTCCCCATCACAAAAATCGAATGCTACATACAGGTCTTGACTGGACCTACCACTCTTGATCCCGGCGTGCAGAGACGAGCCACGCTTTGCCTTCGCCCACCTTGTACACTTTGCGGCGGCATGGCTACCAACCCCGCTATCGTAGCAGAAATACAGGCGTTATTGTCTAACGCACCTTCGCTCTCTGCGACTCGGTATTTTGCCAGCAAGTGCATTTTGTTTCCGATCTTGCGAGGGTTCTCAACAACCGTCTTTGCAGTTGCTGGGCTCGTGGCGGTGCTGTGGGAGCACCTCCTGACACTTCCACAGGAGTTGTCTCTCATATGGAAAGCACCAATCGATACGACGAAGGTCATCTTTTTTTTCAATAGGTATTATGTGCAAGGGACATTGACTTATGTGGTATACGGTCCGTCCATATTCCACTCATGATCGTTGCACCAAGTTAACTATCTCTTTGACTCAGTGTTATGTGCTTTGAGACCGGCAATGACAGATCAAGTAAGAATTCGCTACTCTTCATTGTGCATCGGACTGGCTAACGTAGCGTTCTTCTTGTAGCAGTAAGTTGGAGTACTCTGGCATCCTGTAGCGTTCTTAATGTTCTCTGGAGATGCCGAACGTATATCTTATTTGTTACGATCTCTTCGATTGTGCTTATGGCTCTGGCCAACCGTGCGTATTTTCCGCACTACTTCATCTCTTCGCGAACTCTGAGCGTTTGGGTGCGCAGTGACGATCACTCTCCGAGTCCAAGCACTCTGGGATCATCGTAAACATATCAGTTTCATCCTCATTGGTGGTTTCCTAGTCTCCTACTCAGTGACAGTAGCGTTTGCAGGTTTTGTTGTCAGAGATCTTTACCGTACGTTCGGATACAGGAGGCCTTGCGTTTGTTTATACTCATGTTTTCTTAGATTCCGTTTCCTACGAACCTTTTGTGGCAAAAACATGCATCATTTCCAGCAAGCCAAAATTTCTGCCGGCCGTTTGGGCTGGAATGGTCTGTCTACCTTCTGCTATCTTCTTTGCCCTGGATACTCGATTTTTTGACACAATCTTGACAGGTCGCCTTTGACATATTCGTGTTCGGCCTGTTACTATTAAATGCGCTAAACAGACCATATCGACAGAACGCAGATGTCGTTTCAGAGTTACACAAAGATGGGTTGAAGTTCTTCCTTGTACGTACCTTACGATCTCGCTTCTCCTTCTTCTACTGAAGCGCATTCGATTAGGCACTTCTTGGTACGACCGTTTGAATTACCGCTGTCGTAGGTATGCACTGAATCCTGTACCCTTTACACACAGTTATTCGACTGGTCAATTTGGTTCTCAGTCTTATAGCCGGGGTACGTCATGGTCACTCACTTACGCAAGGTGTCAGACTTACCTTTTATACCCGATAGCCGGCCCAAACGTTCTTAATTGTATTGTACGTATGCTTTGTCCAATTCAGCACTCCCCATTTGCTGATGCGTTCCGGACTTCGTGTGTAGCTTTGTCTGGGCGATGGTGTCCATCACGCTCTCACGACTATTGCTGAGGATTGAAACCTTCAAAATGGCGGGACGATCCGTACGAGTATGGAAAGGTGACATGTTCGAGTTGGCACAGTACGACTGATTGTTTTTTCACATCATTTATCGGCCTGGTCGTCCGACTGTAGAACCCTTGTATGCCAGACGTCATACGTATCATTGTCATCCCTAGCCCTTATTACCTGTTTTTAAATGTGTGTATATTGATCGTGGAATACTCCAAACTTCATTCGTTTATAATCCTCCCTCGTTCCTTAATACTTATCGTAGACCGGTACACCAATTAGAACACCTTTAAATGGGGATCACCGTTTTACATGGTCAGTACGGGGTGTACGATCGCACGCTGTATCTCGCAATATATTTTGTGCGATCAGATTGTTGTTCACTTCCCTCTCTCCAGGCAAGTGGATCTTTGCAGTTCGCATATACTGGGACGCATGCTCGAGGCACCATCATAACGAGATGTGTGATTCGGAAATGTCAGGATACCTGTGATCATAGAGACCAATTGGATATGTACATGGGACTTGGGACACGTAGGCCGGGGGATCAAGCATCGTGCTCCAGTTAAGCTCCACCGATCCTATTTGCAACTCAATAATGCGGAGGTTCGGAACAGCTTATAGATCCGTAGGCGGCAAAATAATTCATATTAGATAACTATCCTATGAAACGATGATCAGATCTAGAGTTGCGGAATCCGGGTCACCGAGTCCGATGACACAAGGCCTGAGAGGCTGTTGAGGTAGAACGGTACTCCCAGGTCTTCTCAGTCATTGCGTTATGTGTTCGTTTTCCTGTCATGATTTGTATTCAGTCTAAGCAGATAATATTATCTCATTATATGGTTTATCCACTGCTTCTGTCGCATAGAAGCAGCTGCGGCAGATATTTGCTTATGTATGCCGTGGTAGAACATCACGGACGCAACCGCAGCTCTTCCTCTCGTGATCCTTTGTGATCGTCCCTCGCATCTTCAGAGGATCACGTAAATTTGCAACGTATCTTTCCCAGGGAGTAAGGAGGCGCATCTAGATTTGCCAATGAGCAGAGCTAGCCTAGATTGATCAACATGCGACTAGCATGCAGAAGATGATTCAGACAGATGGAAGCAGTATGAAATGGTAAATCCTACTATTGTAACAATCCTACATCTCTCGTCAAGATCACGGCACTGTCATGGGACGAGAGTAACGGATTTTCTGGAAATTTTCAACGGAGTAAAAGTGGAGTCGGAATTCGACTTGGAAAGCATCAAAAACGCAGTTCAAGTGCGCAGTCTTGCAAGGGGCCAATCGCCGCGATGTCTGGCTTAGATTCCAATTGATAAATCTGGGCGACGTTGTCCCCACATTGAGCAATTGACGTCGGAAAGAGAAGAGAATCGTGGAAAGGTTAGAGGCACAGAACCACGATAACGGGGACAGATCTGGTGGTGCATAAGTCTGCCAGTTGGACAATTTGCCTATCTCTGGAGCACCAAGGCCCAAGGGAGGGTGTGTCTGGACCGCACAAGGTCAGACGATAAGACTTATAGTGCATGGAGAGCCAGCATGGGCATCATTTCTGAAGACCAACGGAATTACTAGGACTCGGAAGCACTAGCAAAGGGAAGAGAACATGAAGTTCTCACGATTGCAGCGGCGGCAGCATAAAAATTGGAACACGTGGCTTTATCGCAACCTCCTAGGGACCACTGCGTCCTCTTAGCGATCTTCGTGCAAAACGCAATGGGTATAAGTAACATGCGTTTTCTTTTGCGTTATTGTTGCACCGCCGGAGCGCATAAGCATGTCTATGGGGTTCTATAGCCTTGGGCCCTTCAAGTTAGCCGATGCGCCGGTACAAGATTGCAAGCTCGAGGACAGTTATCTCCAATTTACCCTTTTGTTCAACTTGTCCAGCCGTTTCATGCCGATATCTCACGCAGAATCAACATATTCCGATATCGGATGGCATTTGAGCGGGAAGCAGAAGCGTTCAGGCGCCGCCCCGGCGAAGTCTTCCGAGGGGCAAACCTTCAAGTTACCTGGTGGGCTTGTTTTTACCTATTCTTCGACTCAGAGGCTTCTCTTGGGGTGACTTTTCTGTCCATGTTATTCCTTCTTCCTAATATTTTATAAAAGGCGTCGGTTTGGGTCAGTTGACCTCACATTGTGCGTTACGCGTGATGTCGCTTCGCGTGACAGCAGCTGCGTCCCGAATCACGATTGAATGATGGCAGCTGGCTCTCAGGCTTGCAACCTCTCCGAAGTCAGAATAGTAGTGGCCTCCCTGCTACTTTGTGCTCGCCCATAATTTTTTCTTTTGTTCCTGTATCATCAAGATGCCGCCCAAACCCTGTCAGGCCCTTTCCTGCGTATAACCGCCATTTCCTAACTCGCTAACTCGCTGTCATTGTATACACTTGACTTATAGCTCACAGAAGATCACGAAGCGTGACCCAAATAGTCGATTCTGCATGGACCTGGACGGCCGAATCCGTTGCTGGTACGACGTGGAGTCCAGTAGCCCAATATGCTCAATCCTCACTTGTCAAGTAAGCGTGCACCTACCATGTCGACAAGTTTCGTCTGACTCCAACGTAGGATCTTGAATAAAATTGTCCTTGGCAAAATCGTGCTCAAATATAAGTCGGATGAATACGTGTTCGGGGATACATTCGACAAGGCCGTTCTTAGCGCCGAGGTTGTTGTGAAGAAGGAAACTTTTTGGACGCGAATTTTGTTATCTATGGATTTAGGCTTTGCGGAGGGTTATATGTTTGGCGATTGTAAGTGTGTCTGTTTCATGCGCTGGCATTGCTATGCTCATTCATACATACAGTTGACTGTGAAAACTTGACCGCGCTTTTACGGGTAAGGCTGTTTTTCTGGGATTAATCGGATGGCTGCTGAATTTTATCAGATAATAATCATGAACCGAAGGCATCTTCTTATAGAAACCACTCTAACGAAACTAATTACGGCACCTCAAGCTCGTTTAATCGAAAATCTCTCGACCTTGAGAGTAGGCCTACCAACAACTTTTGACCTCGGAAGTGAATTGTAACGGACCATCCATCGTTACAAGCATGCCCATTCTCACGTAGATTTTCCAGTTTCACCGCCTTTCTCGGCGAAAAGATGAACTTTTTTTCGGGAATCTTTCTCAAGCACGCAGAGGACATGACTATTGAGTATCCCCTCGAACCTCTGGAGGATGCACAAACCAGGAAGATGATGTCCGTAACTGTTTTTCATATCACATGTTTTTTCTTGCCTTGACACTCATTCAAGGTACATAATTACTAAAGCGAAGCTCAAACGAGGTCATCGGGTCTTGGAGATTGGTATCTTAACTGTCGTAGTCATGAACTCGGGTCTCATCTGTGGTTTTAGGGACAGGAGGGGGGGCATGGTCCATTCTCGCAGCTCGTACCACTGGATGCTTCATAGATACGATAGCATTGACTGCACAACAACAAACCTTTGCCAAAGAACGCATAAAGGAAGCTGGTCTTTCTGCCCAGATCAAAGTCCATTTCATGGACTTGCGAGACTGTATGAAAATCCGCGAGTGGGAACACTCGTTCGATCGGTTTATCAGCATCGGGGTGTTGGAAATATTTGGACGAGAAAAGATTACCGATTTTTGGAAACTCGCTGATTGGGCTTTGACAAACCAGTCCGGGGTCGGTGTTGTCCAGACTACGACCATTGCAGAAGCTCGTTCGTTTCGTTTAGGTCTTGATTTCTATGTGTCCTTCCGTTCTAATAACCTTCCATAATTAGGGTTTGATAAGAAAGGTGGTGATTTCATTCAAAAATGGGTAAGCCTTGTGGCGATATATTCCAAAAGTTTCTGCATAATAATACGACCTGCATGAATTCTCTGCGCAAACAGCGTGCGTGACTCAGTGATAGCCCTACTCTCATTCTTTCTATTGGCTAACGACCCCGTTCGCAGTATTTCCAGGGTCATACGTGTCAAGTTATCCCTACTTGACTTCCGTGATGAACGCGACTTCAGAGGGACGACTCTTCGCTGACTCTGTGTCAAATATCGGACCACACTGCGCCCGGACATTTCGTGATTGGCGACGGACATTCCTGCGCAATTTTGATTATACGATTATCCCCATCCTGAAGGATCGACATGGAATGGACCTATTTGAGATCGAATGGTTCAAACGGAAATGGACCTGTGCGTTTCTTTTTTTTTATGTTTTATTCCCCCTGATTTCACGCCACTGATCATTCTTTTTCTCTTTTTTGTCTCTTCGTAATCAGACTTTTTGTAAGTGGACGTTGAAAACTGCACTACCTCTTCATTCACGTATTTTGTTTTTGCTTTCCAGTGATTATTGTGAAGCTGGATTCGTCACAAGGAATCTTGCGAGCCATATCATGACGTTCACCAGGGACGGAAATGAAGGCTTCGGATGCGATTTTGACCCTGCAGCGGTGCTTATGCCTAGCAACCACTAACGTAGTTTTGCAGTACTGTACATATGAATAGATTTTTCATGTTATTATACATTTCTTGATCATTTCCTTGATTCTCTCAGTCGTCCGCGTATGGGAAGATTTTTGGCTCTGATTGGAGCCGAATTTTTCTCAAGATTAGTATATTGAACGGTCACGAAATCGAGGACAAAAGAGCGAGCAAGTAGGCAAGAAACACTTTACGTTTTGTGGTCTCGTGTGTGGTCAAGTATTTGTTTATCAATCATAAACAAATACTTGACCAGCAGAAGCAGAATTCACAAACGTAGTGATATTAAACAGTAGTAGTACAACCATTGGACGGTCTCACTTCTCCATCTGAATCTCAACATTTAGGGTCGCTAATATCCCACACAGCCATCTTGTGATTCCATAACTATTCAAACGATTTAGATTATGTGAATAGGGAAGAAAAACCAGCTGTGAACTCACTCTATCCTCACAACGCGAAGGAGAAGGATAATAGACGTCACTAATTGTTGCTGGAACCGTGCTGCACATTACCCGCCAATCTTCTCCTGGTTGGATATCATAAAGTTCTGCCTCGATGCGCTGCAGATTTGATATTATTGATAACTGAAATGAGGCATTGTCTCAATGGCATCGACTTACTCTCAATTTTGAGCCAGAGAAAACACATCCCTATGAGAAACAGTTCGAGTGAGGGAGGTTTAATAGTCACTAATGTCTTGGGCTAGAATAACAAGAGCACGACATACCATGTCAGAAAAAGGTCTCAACGGCGGTTCACAACCTCTCTCCTTAAAATCTACGATCCAATGCCCAATCACTCCTCCCCATATTCCGAGATCTTCACAAGAATCAGGGCTCCGGATCGAAATCCCATGCATCATGAGCGGGGTCGCATTGCAAGCGTCAACCCAGCCCCATCCACTTGGAATGTTCCTCAACCTAGCAGAATACTCCCGTTTACCATACGCATGACAATTTGGCGCAGGGGTGGGTTCATCCCAGTAAGCACCAGCAGGGACAACCGGGCATCGCCCATGATGTAGAAGCTCCTCGCGTTCCCATTGCTTTCTTTGAAGGTCTCGGTTTCCTCTCTCGCGTTCCCACTGTTCCGTCTCTGATGCCCACGACCGCCGCTCCTCGTCTCTGATCGCCGCTTCTTTCTGATACAAAGATCGCTCATTCGTCATATAGTCTCTTTCCGCCTGCCAACTCAACCGGTCTTTATTGTATTTGGCACTGTGGCGCTCATGATCAATGTAGTCCTGTTGCCACACTCTCTTCTGAGACTCCCATAGTTCCCGGTCAGCCTCGTACTGCACGCGGTCTCGCTCCCACGACTCAGGATTGTTCGCTAGGAAGTTTAGAAAACGACCACTGAGGAATGCGCCAACCACAAGAGCGCCTACCAACACGGATAGCAGCCACCAGTTACGCTTCTTGTGCCGTTTGACGATCAATAGAGTATCTTCGGACGAGTAAGAATAAGTCCTGGGAGCGTGGTTTGGAACCTGGTAGGTTCGATTTCCAGCTCCACAGACGGTGGATGTGTATGATGGGGGGTTGCCACTGCTGCCAGAATAGAAATGGTCAAAAGGCGAACTTTGGATCTTTCGAGGGGCTTCAACGGGTTGATGAAGCAGAACAGGATACATACTATATGTTTGACATCGAATGAGGGCTTATCGACTTTATGCGGCTTTGCAGTAGAGTATCTGCGGAAGAGACTAGAATAGGCAGGCAAGACAATATATACTATAGGCTACGCCTGCGCCGGGCCGTTGATATTTGAACAGATTCCGCAAAGGTTTCTGCGGCAAATCGTTGTTCTCCTACTAAGCGTCGACGCACTCTAGCGCATACTCGTCTATCCTCAATTGATATTTTCTTGGTTCATTTAAACACCGTACGAGAATATTTTGTTCAAACTTCCAGTCGTACAGATTCTGTATACTTTGAATGCTCGAATACGGCAGCAATCGTGTTGTTACAAAACTCAGGAAGAAAAATCACAAGTGAGCAAGCACGAAACATTCGAAGATTCGTAACTCTTATGAGTCGTGGTCAGGTCATTCTTCATCGATGATGGACAATGACCTGACCAACAGAACAGAGTGCACGAACCTAATAATATATTACACTCCAAGGACATCACTCTCTTCGTCATCTCGCTGATCTTAACATTTAGGATCATAGATATCCCACATGGCTATCTTGTGACCCGACTATTCAGACAATGAGTTGGGTGCAAAAGAAAGAGAAATCAGCGAACGGCTCACTATGTCTTCACAATGCGAGGGATCAGGATAATATATCCCCTCAATGGTTACGGGAGCCGTGCTACACATGGCTTTCCAGTCATCTTCCGGTTGAATATCATGAAGCTGTGCTTCAATGCGCTAAAGAATAAATCGAAAATTGTTCAGAAGATATAAAACGTCATCACACCAATAGCATCGACTCACTCTCAATTTTGAGCCTTGGGCTACACATCCCTAAGAAATAAGCCGAGTAATATTTTAATAAACCATGTTTGAAGTGCATTCCTAAAAAACATACCACGTCATGGAGATTAGAAAGTGATGGTTCACAGCCGATTTCCTTAAAACCAATGATCCAGTGCCCAATCAACCCTCCCCACATCCCGAGGTCTTCACAAGAATCAGGGCTTTGGATCGAAATTCCATGCATCATGAGCGGCGTTGCATTGCATGCGTCAACCCAGCTCCACCCACTCGGGATGTTCCTTAATCTGGCCGAATACTCCCGTTTTCCGTACGAATGACAGTGTGGCACAGGGGTAGGCTCGTCCCAGTAGGCACCAGCAGGAACGAGGGGACACCGTCCAGGGTGGAGGCGCTCTTCACGCTCCCACTGCTTTCTCTTAAGATCCCACTGTCTTCTGTGGCGTTCCCAACTTCCCTGCTCCGCCAACCATGATTGTCTGTCCGACAGTCTTTCGCGCTCTCGTGACTGTTTCTCGAGCCCTTTCTCAAGCTCCCATGACTGTCTCTCGGACTTTTTCTGGTGCTCCCACTGCGCCTGCTCCTCCATCCACGACTTTCTCTCGGAGTCTCTCTCATGTCTCCACTGCACCCGCTCTGCCTCCCACGACTGTCTCTCCTCGTCCCAAAGCATAACTTCTCTGTGATGAGCAGATCTCTCAGACGCAATATACTTTCTCTCTTCCTGCCAGCTCTGTCGATCTATATTATACATCGCGGTGTGGCGTTCTTGAATAGCGCGACCCTTCTGCCACTCTCTTTCCTGAGACTCCCACAGCTCCTGGTCAGCTTCGTGCTGCAAGCGATCCCGTTTCCAGGATTTAAAAGTGTGGGTCATAAACCAACCAGCTAAGAATGCGCCAGCCATGACAAGGACGACAACAGCTAACAAAACGACAGGAAGGCAGTCACGGTGTTTCTTCGGCCGTACTTGACGTATCTGGGGATCTCGCTCAGATAGCAACGAGTCTGACTCTGTGGGTACACTGGGAGCTAACGAAGCATAACTAGGAACCTCGTAGGTTCCGCCACTTGCACTATGCATGTTGTACGTAGTATATGATTTGGATTTGGTAGATGTTCTGCAGTATGCCATCGTGGCGTTGAGGTTTCAGCGAACTATGAAGGCAAAAATGTATACATACGAGCGTGGTATGCAAGCCTTATCGGCCTTATCGTATTTTTATACAATTCTGAACAGAATGCGGCGACCACTGAAAAGTGACTGGTGATTGGAGATCATGATAGTAATTCGTAAACCCTCGCCGGACTTCGAAATTCTCGAATATGCTTCCGCGAAGGTTGAACGGGCCGTCCGAGTCCGCAAACTTATCTGAGTCCGAACGTCCAGATAATTGGTTATTACCATTCAACACAAAAAAGATGGGGACGACTCGACAAAGGGTAGAATTTGAGTATTAAACCTGTTAGAAGCAGTTATACGATGGGTTTTTCGCGGCTCAACTATCATTTCCTGCTCTCGAGGTACAAATCACGACCTGGCACTAGCTGTACGCTGCCTCGCGCATTTCGTTATTCGTTATTTATCGTTGATCATTCTCTGGACGCCTGAGAACGGGCCTACGCTCCAGGACCTACCTCGTACACATCTCGCACATGCCGGATCATGCCAGCGCTGGTTGGAAGAGAACTTGAAGGAATGTGTTTACCCACTTCCCGGAACATGGTTGGCTCCGCATTTCCCCCATAGTGATGCCCAAGAACATACCCTTATTGTCATGCAATTTGCAGCCTTTCTAAAATCCTCGCTTGGAAGCCATATGGCCCGGGTATAACATTGCATACAGAAGGTGCAGTGAATTGTAAGACTGTCGGCCGGACGCTCCAACAGCTACGCCAAAAGGCAGAATAATTAACAGTTGTACTGTTAACTACCGAACGGTATATATAGACGAGTATGGAAATCCGTCGTAAGCGTAGTCTTACACCCTCACACATCCCAGAACAGAACAGTGGGTCATTTCGGGAAGGTTCCAATCCCAATCCCTGATGTGTGACGGCCATATACGGCTACCCCAAGGGGCGATCCTTGCAACTTGCTCCCAGCCGGGATCGAACCACCGATCCGACCTGCAAGCCGTAACTGTTAATTAAGTGTAAGACTGTCGGCCGGACGCTCCAACAGCTACGCCAAAAGGCAGAATAATTAACAGTTGTACTGTTAACTACCGAACGGTATATATAGACGAGTATGGAAATCCGTCGTAAGCGTAGTCTTACATGAATGTTACTCATACTACAACTTGGTCCCGACAAATATCAATCGGTAGTCACCGCTTCCAGTGAGGTGCTCAGGTTGTCATCAGACGAGTAGATACATATCTTAGCTTTGTGGTAAAAAAAAGCAATGCGTATGTGGTAGGTTGCGGCTCAATCGCAACCTACCAATCATTTATGAAACAATTATGCCTGACGTAATACAGGACATATACGGGAAGACAGTGAAATGCAAGGTCAAGGTTGAATTATTTACCGTCAACAGTCAGTCAACCTGAAACACTGGTCTCGACTGGCGTCAGCGTTTCGTTGAAAGCGGTGACGTCATTCTTTGTATTGGACAAAAATCGGCTTGGAGTCGCGTTAAGAGCAGCAGTGTTTGCTGAGGCCAATGTTGCAGATGACGCCAACGTTTTTAGGCTCGAGAAGGAGTGCTGGGAAACTTCTGCTACCCATTTTGTAACGAGAGGGTGCGAGGACATTGGCCTGCATTTGCACACTTCGAAGAGTTCTAGCTGCTTGTGGAATATAGCAGTCGGATTGAACAAGGGGAGGGCTGAATGTAGAGTTGTAATTAGTACTGGGAAAACGTCAAACAAGAGGCGAACCATCTTCTATCACAGCGAGAGCTCCTGCGGCAGAGATTGATTGAGTGTACATTACTGTGCAGCTTGGTTAGTATCTGGGCCAACAGGAGAACAAATTGACAAACAATAAGCGCAGACAACTATACAAGCTCTAGATTCAATTACAGAGTGGACAAGAACTTGTCCACCACCATCAATAGCTTTACTGATAAATTCACATATTTGAGGCAAAGCAACAAGGAGAGAGTCGGGTTGATATGTTGGTATATTGAAGTGACGGTGCGTAACTGAGTTTACGATGCTAGAAGGTAGCTGGATTTCGGCGGGAGAGACCGAGATTATGTGTGTCATACTCATATCTTGCAACAAAGCCTCGGCTTGTTGAGGATCATCAGGGAATTCGCTGAGATACCAGTGTTAGAGAGTTGAATAGAAATAGGGTTTCGAACAGTGCTTACTTGCTCATGTACAACTTGCCAGGGATAATCGCTGTGGTGTCACTGACGGCATTGAAGAAATATGTGATGTCTTGCATTCTTCGACGCCTCCATGTTCGATAGGCGCAATTGCTAGGGGAGGGATTATAATCGCAGGTTTCAAAAGCCTCCAATTGTTTCATAAATCCATAATTAGGATGTACTTGTGGTCGGCCTAGGAAATTCAAGATGAGCACAAAACTAGCTGACGGGTAGACCCGTGCTTCCGACCGAACATGATCTAGTCACGTACGTTTTTTCGTAAAAGCTACAGCTTTCATAGCAGATAGTTTTCGGCTCCACATTACTGGAAGGAAAGAGGTAATGCTCAAGTGTCGCGTAGATAAAGAAAAAGGCAAAAATAGACAGACGATATGCACAGACGACGGTGGCGCTTCTAGATACACCCATAAGACAATGAACGAGTACTTTTCCCCCTTGATCAAGAGCAGATTGTATGAAGCGACAAGCATTTGGCAGGTGTATGAGTAGGTCCTCGTATTCTGAATCTTGGACGGGTAGAGAGAGGTGAGTTGGATCGCCCGTAGAAGGGTAGTCTGGGCAGACAGATAGAATATGAGTTATTCCGAGTTCAGTGCGTCTGGCGATGGACATAGCGGCCGTTAAACTGAGCACCGGAGATAAGAAAAACAACACAATTTTAATTTGAGATAAGACCTCACTTGCCCACGTAAAGACGGTCGTCAAGTATGGGGTCGATGCTCACAGGAGAGATGAGATTCATATTCATCGAAAAGGCTTGAGAGAAAGGAGTGGAGAGGCCAAAGGCCAAATTGCGGGAAAGAACGAGTCAAGCAGGGAACACGGTGACGACGACAGCAACGGGCCGATCAGGCTGTCCGAAATAGGAAGATCAATCACGCGCTTGTATTACAAATCGTCCGTGGCGCATTGGCCAAGGTGGGCGGCCTATTATAGCAGGTTGGTAAAAACCAAATTGAACAATCATCAGATAACAACTTCCATGGTCTACAGGAGGCGCTCCGTGTTCGATAGGAACCCCTTTTCCTGTGGAGTCGATGAGGGCTATAACTCCCGGATCAGATGCGGTCTATTTTATAGCCTTCCTCTCCCAACACTCATGTTCATGGGCTCCGCGATTGTCTCTGCTGGAAGCACAATATACGATCGTTCATGATTTGCTCGTGACATAAGAACCCGTGGTTCCTATGTGTCTAAACAAAATCGCTTTTATGCCTACCGTGCCTGTTATGACGTCGTACGTTTTGCCGGGCTTCTTTATCCATAAAAAGCATCAAGACTTGCAGGAACAATGTATTCGTCGTGTGTACAGCAATCCTTCGTTTCTTGCGTATCACATAACGACTTCCCTCCGTCACGCCTTTTTCATTCTTCGCAAAATGCGAACACCCCTCACTATACTCCCGTGAACGTTCATCTTTTCCAGCGAATCACCAAGATCTTCGACCAAACTGATACTAGTACATAAAACAAAACTTAGGGTCTCGGTGTCTTCCATCATCACATGATGATATACATCATCTACGCCACTACTAGTACGCATGTCGACTTGGACCTTTGAAGGAATGGCCCCTAGGCGTCTAGGAATATGTTGTATCGATGGTCAGTGGCTCTCTAGAGTCTCCGTTCATTTGATGAACTTGATTTATTCAAGACTCCAAGATATATGGCGCAATTCTCTTTGAGAGCATTGTCTCGTACAAAGGAGGGACAATTTTGCAAAAATGATTACGATTCTATGGGATACCTATCTCCTAGCTGTAACTATTCAAGTTTCCTCGTTTCGTCATAGTGCTTCTGTTTCCTCCTTCCCTGGAACCATCCTCAATCTTTGGCCGAAACGCCGGATGACGAGGAGTGGTCTGTGCAAATGGCGCAGCATATGACACAGTTTAGAACTGCCGTGTGGGTGGACCCTCCTTCTCAACGGACGTGATGATCTTCCTGCACGAGATGTCCAGCTACCATTCGTTGATATGCATTCTCCGACTTTTCCATGCTCAGCCCGCACTCTGGGAGACGTCTTATAATGGCAAATAGCAAAGGCCTCCAACTGTTGTATTTATTCATAAATTGGATGCACCTGTGGTTTATTACCCTGGCTAATATGGCATGAGCGCAAGAATTGATCTACGATTGGCGATAGACCCGTATCTTGGACCGAACCTGTGCTTTCTGTACAAGCTGTGGCTCCCGCGGTGCAGATAACTTGCGGCTCCACGTTACTGAAAAGAAATAAAAGCACTCGAGCGTCACATAAGTAGAACTAAAGGAAGAAAGACTACCATCGTTTGCGCGGCCTTTCTCTTTGTGCCGTTAGCGGTAAGTTCTTGTCCTCTATGGAGGAAACGCCCTTTGGATAACTTACCTTAGAGCTTAGAACTTGAACCTCATTTTTCGGAGGCTAACAATACTATTCCATTTTCCGGACCAGTCCGCTATATGAGGCCTGGCAGCTTTGTTTTATATCTTAAAGTCCAGCGCCCACTAGCCTGAGGGCCAGTGACTACGACTGAAGATCCGGGTTTTCAATGCAGCTCCGAGTCGCGCGCTCATTGTATCGTCCCCTATTGGCAAGCAACGTTCCGCATCACATCATCATCACCAGGACCAAGTCGTTATATACTGCGCCGGCGAACATTCATTTTCTTCAAAACGGCCATCGATCGCTCCGAAGACGGTTCTACCAGCTTGAAGAATGAACTTGAAGATCATTGGATCAGTGGCGTGGCCTCTGCGCAGTTCAGAAACATGACATATAGTGCTAGATACTAGTGCTTGGACAACTATTGCTTGCTCTACTCAATCTGCTGCACTAGTAGCTCGGCCGGGCAGGGCCTACGCATAACTCACACGAGTTGGAGTATCATCATTCTATCGCAGCTCTCCGCTTCCAGGCAACACATAACGAAACTTATCTCCGGGAACCAGCACAATCCAAACGTGCAAATGTATATTGTTGTCAATCATCTGGTGGCGTTCATTACTTATACATCAGCAGACTTGTCTGACTTGCTATGAACCACTTGTACCCCCATTTGCAAGCTCTTACAACAAGCGACAACTTGCAGGTTCGGTCATTATTTGCAGGTGGTCTGCTAATCGTAAAGTGCTAGTAGTGCTACGGGCTTCATAAATTTTATAGGCAATCGTTTTGTTCGCTGTCGATCTATAAAGCTGCCATTTTCCACCTGGCTCGAACTAGTCAAGTTCCCGGCCTTTAGACAGCATATGACGAACCACACATTGACCTTTCAGTTCAAATTCAATTCAAATGCTCCGCCTTTAATCGCTTAGATGACCCCGCCGACGTATATATTTGCCATGTCAAATTGGCCCTTCAAGCCGTCTGCTTTACCACTCACTTATCTTATAGGCACCCTTTCACCTTCGCCTCCCACTTTGTACGCGTTTCCTCTTTCAACGTCCACGCCCTGACAGTCCTGGTATCCGCGATGGGTCTCGCTGTCGCTGCCGTCTCCATATCCATCATTTTTATTTTGTATCTCGCGGTTCGGGCGATATACAATCTACGCTTCTTGCCCTCCATTCAATCCCTGGGCCTTGGTATACGATCTCTGACTTATGGCTCTCAATCCATGTTGTCCGGCTTTGACAATGCATGACCGTTCGTAAGTTTTTCGAGACCTAAGGTCCTATAGTCCGTATTGCTTCAAATAAAATCGCGTTTCGCGACGTCGATTCAATGAAAGGCATCTATACCGTGCACAAATTTGATAAGAGCATTTTCTACAAATGTCTCATAACGTACGTTTGCAACGCTTCTATCTTCCTTTCAAATATTAAAACCAGTTATCATTTAAAAACAGGAAAAATGGTGATCATACATACGTTTCTCGTCCTGCTTTTTTGTACCCATTTATCATTTCCTTTGGTGTAGAATGACTACCCTCCCTCACGCTCAGTTTATGGCTCTCCAGAAAGCGTACTCTCCTCACTACACCCCGACGCAAATTTATCTTTTCCAGCCCGAGATTCACGACTATTCTTTGGAACTAGTGGAGGTATGCATTCACGCTCATTCAACTTATGAATTTTCTTATCTGGATCACCCAGATCTTCGATCAAGCAGATGGTAAAGTAACTTTTGAGTGTATTGATGTATTTCACCGGCACCTCATGATAGACGTCGTTTCCGTCACCATATATTGTTGTCGACTCGGAGCATTGAAGAGATGGTCCCTAGGCATCGAAGACTCTATTACAAGAACTTCACTCACAGTATCTCTACTTCTGCTCTCTGGTCTTCTTTTTCCCGGCCCCCGAGCCTACATCTGGAAAAGGCCGCTTTCGACTACCAGATGGGCCGGACCCCCCTAACGGTTCAGGATGTTCTATCGCCACAGCTTGACCAATGATGGGATCTTCGCAACCCCCACTAGGTCCAATCTCGCCCTCTTCCTGGTCATTGTCGGAAATTGCGGTTAATAAGCGATCATCGTCATCCTCGGCGATTTCAGAGCCTTCAACCCATAACCCCTTTTCGTCAACCCAATGGTAGCTGGCGGAACCAGGTTTCCAAAATGGCTTCATTCTACCCACCGCTTCGAGTGCACCTTTATGCTGCCGTGGGTGGTCAGCAAGAGAGTTGTGTGAAGTGAGGAGATATTGATAGGTTGTCCTCTGTTCGGGGCGGATCCCTTTGTACACAGTATTAGAGCATCCATAGGCAAAAATACTAAAGCGAGGATGAGTGTCTCGTGTGTGATGGAGGCCGCCTTGGCTGGTAATGTGGACCTTGGGGGGAGTAGTGCTGGCAGGTGGCACTGATTTGCGTGGTTCCTTCGTTGGGATGGACCCTTTCAGCTGCACCCCAAGCTCCATGATGAGGCTGATATAAGGGCGTCCCTCAGAATTGGAAGAACCTTTTGGGAAAAAGCCGACAGTACGTTGGTCGATCAAATAGTTTGCTTTGGGTCCGCTCTGACGGTGTCGTTTGAACTGCACCAAGAGCCCGCTTACAACTTGTTCGCAAAGTTTGTCGTTGTGGAGAAGTATGGGGATGACGACATCAACCACAAATTCCCCTGATTGAGGGATGATGGCCATACCTCTGGTTAGCGCAACCAAAGACACGGCCGAGGTAGTCCCAGTGTCATCACCCATTTTCACAAAATGAGTGAATCGTACCTTTGCATATTTGAAAGCATCTTTGAACGTTGTTTCGGATTTGATATTGTCTGGCAGACTCTGCAAGATTTGGTGAGCATTGTCTTCCGTGAACAACTCTTCAATAAAGGTAATCAGAGACACTCCTCTGCTGTAGCTCTGTGGGGCATAGCTAGGAACAGTTGATATGTTCTGCAGGGGTGTTGTAGTACTCTGCTTGCGGTCCATGTCTTCACGCTCAATGGCTCGGTCATATGCTGACATCAGGAGTTCTCGTCCCACGAGCTCTCCGCACTCCCCCATATCGAGCAAGCCACTCTCCATATCATCCCTAAGGATGTTGAGAATTGCTCTTGGGTCATGTTTGCGGAATGAATACATTTGCTGAGCAGCAGCCTCAGCGAGGATGGGCTCAGAAGGATAGCCAGAGTGCATATATTCGCGGCTCTGAGGAACCGAATAGCAAATGCGCATGTGGCCTGCAACAAGGTCTGCCTGCAGTCGGTGTGATTCCACTCGCCGAGGCTCATAATCAAGCATCAGTCGAACATCTACCACTGCTGTCCTTGCCATCTCGTCAACATGACCCGCCCCGACATCAATTTTGTCTTGGCAGAGGAGCTTGGCACGTGCAAGGCTGATTATACTTGAGAACAAGCTGGTTCTGGAGTCCCCAGCCCCTTGTAGCAGTGTCCAGAACCTGTCATCAGGGCCATCAGAACTAGTTTGGCACTGACGCACATAAACAAAATGAAAGACTAACAATGGTCGACCGAACTGTGACATAAACATGATATCACAGGTGTTCTCAAGTGTCAGCTCGCGAGGCCGAATAGGGAAGCTGGGCGAGCAATCAAAAGGTGTCTCTGTTATAGGTGCTTGCAAATTATCGTTGTTGGAACGTTCACGAGCTGATCTAGAGAGGGGACCACCAGGCGCAAGTTGATAGAGATGTGAAGTAGTTGAGATAAAAAGGACTAAGAGGGGCTCATGCAAGAAGTGGTTCAACGCAGAGCATAATATATCGTAAAGATATATGTCGCCAGAGTACAATGGATCGTTTTTTGATTGGAATGGTACCGTCATCAGAGCATGAGCCTCGTCAAAGTACAAGACGACTTTGAGAGACGGAGTCAGGCTTTCACCAAAGGAGTCGATAGTCACAGAGAGTCGACTGAATGCATCCTTGGCCTCACTTACAGCAATATTGACCTATGCGAGATAGTCATTCAAGTTATTAGCCTAACACACATATACGTGAGCGGCTCATCAGACTGACTGTACTGGGCGTGCCTGCTGCTCCAACAACAGACGAATAAAGGTTCCGACGTGTATCAGGTTGCCTTAAGTGGTCCCTCCACCAATCTGCCAATTCATTGGTCCCTTTTTGTAGTTCAGCACGGTATTCCTCCAGTTCGTCTTTTATTTTGGAGAAAAGACACGTAAGGAAGCACAGATAGAAGCACTCGATATCCTTGACGGTTGTACCAACTCTCATGGCTGAATCGACAACATGCATGCAAATCAGCTCATCTGGGAGCGGGAAGGCGAGGCCTGAATAGTAGAAAAATTGAGACTGATGTAGTCACAGCAGCGCAAAGAAATACCGCGATTCTCGTCCTTTGAACGAATGTTGAAAGGAATCGTGAAGACTGAGCGTGACAACTCATCAACCATGCGCGATTTGCCTGTACCCGAGCTCTGAATGATGGAGACTGCATTTGAATAAGGCTCCCCGTGTTTCATTTTGGTGAGACTGGTGTAAAGTGTCTTGGCGCAGTCCCCACTATAGGGCTGGTCCCACGCAGAGGCGATAGCTTTTCAGGGTCTTTAACTGGGAATACGTCATTACATATCAATGAAGTAGCATTACCTTCGTCTAAATGGTGGCATCATGAGAGTGCACGAAACATATCTAATATGTAGTGTAACTTACTATGAGTTCGGTGAGGAAGAGTTCGGTGATAAATTATTGTTTTTGTTGGCTTCGATGTCACAGTCTGGAGTATTTCTGAATGCAGCACAGCAGGCTTTAGCGTCTGTTAGGATTTTGTGGAAATAAACTTGCTCAGGTTGCGTATGTCCTTGAACGACCGCATGTCATACGCCTCCTTTATCTTATCCCGAAGTTCTGGATATATTTCAAGCAGTCTTTCGGCTTCAACGATGTCCCTATATTGCTGATCAAGCTTTCCATCTGAGTGCTGAACCACCTTCATGAGCACCATTGGGGAGTCTGGGCCGGGTGATTGATTGAACACCAAAGCGTCCAGTCGAGCATGGGCATCATCATCAAAATCAACAGGTACAGAGACGAGAGGCATGACTGAAACGGTGCTCAAGCTTGGGATGCGGCGCGTGATAGGTGTAGTGGTTGACAATTGAGGTGAACGAAGGATCATGGAAGTTTGCTACGTCACGGTGACATTATGACGCAATGATAGTTCAATTCAAACTCCGACATACGAGCGTCAAAGATCTGAGGTTTTGCTGATTGATTTGCACTCTCACCACGAATTGTGTGGATAAAGATATACGACATATCTTTGAGAGGCCGTTATGGACTTTAACAGACCCTAATAGCCCTATACATATTTTTTGCTGTATCGGCCACAGTCGCCATCAATCTCTCACGATCAACGTCTTTGTGCAATGCAAGCACAAGGAAATGTAGTGCGAAATTTTGTAGTAAAAGAGATTCACACGACCGTATATGCTCATAGGATAGAGGAAGAGGACAAGTGTTCCACATGCCTCATCTTACCAAGCCAGGATCATTCCAGATAAGTCACCTCCGATACGACTGACATTGTCCCTGCCCTTACCAACCTGCAGCACCCATATTGAGAGACAGCTATCTCCCAAGGGCGTAACTCCAACCTACGTCTGCTCTCCCCAAATCTTTGAATTCCCATGATTCATCAACATAATATGCCAACGCCAAAGGGAGACTAGAGCTTCGGGGAGGTGAAGACCAACAAGCACTGGAATGACGAAGAGCATAACGTAACGAGAAGGAGCGACAAAATAATCACGGTGGGATACGGAACCACCTTCAAGGTTTGTGGGGTTGTTGGTACTAGAGACGACGTTATTTGGACTTCTGACTGGCAAGGTAATCACGAGTCGCCGGACTCATGGCGGATCTGCACTATCGGCGGTAGCACATAATATGACTTTTTCCCATACATCAGCCATAACTTCAAAAACATTCTCGTGTTCATGCGGTAATCCTTCATTTGTTTCCAGAATGTACCTTTGCAGACTCGGATGCGTCTCCTGATCGCAAGCCGAAGCCTTGACTCTGCTCCTTTTTTCTTAGTCCTGGCCCATATATTCGAAATGTGGTGTGGCTTTAATTTCGGACGAGCACCGACTTCAAGTGTGGCCCGAATCCCAGACGTCATATCTTTAACAAGTTAACACGCTCCTCCACTTACGTCGATTCCCCAACATAGATATCCCCTACGCCCAAAATGTCTTTCGTCCTCTTCGACGCGTCGTCTAGGTGCCTAACCACCCTCAGCTCCCGTTGTGCACGCATTCACTCTCAAGTCGGAGTCAGGCTCCCAAATGGTGTCCGCGATTCACCTTTGCCTATCCTTTGTTGGTCATCAGCTTGTTGTCTGCATAACTGTTATTTTGCCTGTGTATCTTTTATCTAGTGCGATATACAATCTCTGCTTTTCGCCTCTTCCTTCAGTCCCTGGTCCTGGGTATGCCGCAATCTCCGGTTTTTGGCCCTCAACACACATTGTCCGGCTCCAGCAATATATGTCTGCTCATGACTTGTTCTAGACCTACAGTCCCGTAGTCCGCCTCGGTCCAAACAAGATCGCTTTTCGCGACCTTGCTTCCACAAAAAGTGTCTATACTGCACATAAATTGACAAGAGTACCTGACTTTCTACACCATGATTTACTCTGTTTTAAAATCGACGACCTCACAGAAACAATGGTGATCACTCGTAAGTTGCTTTACCTGGCCCTTGCGTGTACACAATCATCTGAGATTTTGAATTTTAGCAGAGTCGCTATCCTTCCCCATGTCCAGCACAGATATCTTTCCTATGGCGGTCAATAATATCATTTACGAAGTCATTGGTCATACGCACGTGAATCAGTCGTGTTCTTACGTTTTCGATGGACCTACTTGTCTTTTACAGTGTCACCGGCTCTCAGATACGACGTCTATCACTCTAGGTTATATCTTTGTCGTCGTTGCAGAAGCTTCAGATCGAACTTGACGAAGTTCCATCCCAGATATCGGTGTCCTGTATAAGCTGCCTTATTTTACGGCACTCCTCAAAGAACTTGAAGGTAATATCCGATATGGTCGCTATATCGTTCTATCCTACCCGGTGGATTTGTGTTTTGTACCAGGGTTAAGGGTATGTGGCGCAGCTCCAAGCCTCCATGGGCGTGTCGTGCCGTCGCCTTCGGAGGAAGGCGGCTTTTGCGAGAATGGCTATGGTCTCATGGGGTATTTACTCCCTGCGAACACTATTATTGCTATTCAGGCCTGGTCGTTGCATCGTGATGAATCTGTGTTCTCTTCACCTGAAATCTTTCTCCCCAATCGTTGGTTGGAAACTGCGGGTAATGAAAAGCAACTAGCCCATACGTGATGCCGTTTGGAACTGGTACACGAATCTGCCCGGGGCAGAACCAAGCACAAGTAATGTTATGTATTGTTGTGGCTTGGTCGTCCGAAACTTTGAGATCGTTGCACCACCGGAGACAAATGAGAAGACGATGGAGATTAAAGATGGTTTTGTAAGGCGTTTGTTCTGTTCCTTTGTCACTCGCTCATCGTCTTTAATTCTCTCAAGGTTACCACGACAGCTTCAAAGGAATGTAAACTAAAGTTCATTCCTCGCAACCATTGATGACGTCCATTTTCTGTCCTCAAGTAAACAATGTACCGGGCCTATGTAGTTTCAAGTTGATATAGCTATCCTGCCCCTCTATTTTGAGCCGACTACCACAACTTTTCGCTTTTCAGACGTGGAGATTGAAGAACAGTAAGGGAGCATCATGTAGGCTACATCGTTCCAAAGTTTGTGCCCCTCAGGTCGGTTCGTATGGCCGGTGGGGTCTTATCTACGATTATTTTTGGCAAAGTCTGCGAATCAGGGTGAAGCGGGTCATGGTTTGTATGGTATGGCTCACAGGGCCTGGTTCGGCGCTTCTGCTCCGATCTTGACGTAAGCAGCCCTCAAACTTCTCCCGAGCCCCTTCAAGTTGTAGTACGACTTCTAGTCTGGAAGTACGTACATACTGTGTACAATTCCAGATTGGAAATATTGTGCACTACAATGTGGATGAGAAGGAAGTTATCCCTCCCTCTCCTATCGTTTCTGGACCTTGCAGCAAGTGTGCACTATACTACTTTGCATTCCTTAGACCGGAGTTTTGGCACGGAGTTACATAACCCTAAAAAGAGACGCCTTTGGCGACTTAAAGAAGACTGCCAGTGAAGCGATAGCCCATTTTATTCAACGCCGCTGTAACCAAGGTATCATGTCGTACCTGACGTGCGATGAGGTTGGAATCTCATCTAAGCAAGCAATTAAGATCCTCAGTGTCTCCTGTAGCTCAAGAGGTCTACAACGTTCAACGTTCAATTCGAAGGCCTAATGCGGCAAAAGAAGCTAAATACCTGCTGCATCCCACCATGATCATCATTACTCCCGAGTCGCACCTGCTCATTAGGGGTAAAGGCGTAACCAGTATATACCATAGTACCGGACGCATCTCTCAGCCGTCACGTTGAATGATCTCTGCAACACCAGCCACGTCACAGCAGTTCCCTTCTAATACCTCCGCTATCAACTAACCCGATGCTTCATCTCCTGTATTCCATACTCTCAAGTATGTTGGCTTGCCTTATTGTCTATCGTTGGTGTCTATCTTACCCCTTTTACCTACAGTACCTACCCTGCACACGGTCCTCGCACGATGAGACGCTTTATACCATACGGGTTCGCTTCACCAGCGTCCCACAAGGTTATGATCGGCGTTTCGACCCAGCAACTACTCACGTAAAGCTCAACGGCTTTGATCTTTAGGGAGACACCTGAGTACTGTATCCCAATCAACTTGCTAGTCCAAATCCGAATGTCAACATGTTCGGTCTTCAACTGGTTTGAAACACTCCACCTTGACATTGAGAGTCCGCCAACATATATATGCTTCATGGCCAAGTTATTTCCTCAAAGCGTTTCCTTTCCCTCAACCGTCATCCTCCTCCCTCCTTCTTCGAGGTACCCGCCCTTCCCCTCCTCCCGTTGTGTACGCGTTCGTACCCACATTTACTCTTCCGACACCTATGGCCTCCGCGGTTTCCCTCTGCTTAGCCTCTGTCGGCCATCACCTTGCCGTCCTCGTATCCATTCTTTTACCTCTTCTTTTCCTAGGTCGTGCGATATACAACCTCTGCTTCTCTCCCCTCCGTTCACTCCCGGGCCCTTGGTATGCCGCGATATCTGATTTTTGGCTTACTACACACGTCGCCCGGCTTCAACAATGTAAGATTGTTCATGAGTTGTTCGAGACCTATGGTCCCGTGGTCCGTATCGGGCCAAACAAAATCGCTTTCCGTGATGTCAACTCCACAAAAAGTATCTATCACAAATTTGATAAGAGTCCTTTCTACAAGAGCCTTCTAACGTGCGTATCTTTGCTCTCGTGTACTCCTTGAAGGAAAGGATTAAAAACTTATGATCTTTTACAGGAACAATTGCGATCATGCGTAAGTTTTTTTCTCATTTCATTTCATTAATTATCATCTTTAAATCGTATTAGGATGACCACACTCCCTCATATCCAGCACATGGCTCGTAAGAAAGCATACGTACCTCACTACCAGCCCGCGCACATTCATCTTTTCCAGCCTGAGATGCATGACTTCACTTTGGAATTAGTTGAGGCACGTGTTGACGTCCTTCTGTTTATGAATGTCTCTCATCCCTATTGTCTAGATTTTTGACCAAGCCGATGGTCAAACGGCTTTTGAGTGTCTTAATGTCTTCCGCCACCTCATGGTGGACATAATCTCCATTACTATTTATGGATGTAGACTTGGAGCCCTGAAGAAATGGTCCCTAGGTGCCAAGGAACCTGTCTCACTGGCAGTTAATGACTTCCCAAAGCGTGGTGTGATTGTGAGTACTACTTTTCTCTTCTACAATGCAGTTTTTTTTATCACTTTGCTGCAGCGAAGTGCAATTCCTGCCTGGGCTTGGGATACGGTCTGTCGTATCCCTAATAACAGATGGCGTCAATTGTGCGACTCGGATAAGGTCTTGGCAGAGGTTTATACATTTCACCAGCTATGATTGAATCTAGCTTACCAAGTTGCCCAGTTTGGCGGTGCTCGAGTTTACGAGATGCGCAACCAGATGAATTCCGGGAAACTGGGAGAACTGGAAAAAATGCCTTTAATCCAAAGGCTGTTACAATACAAATATCCTTCTTCAAATGAACATATGACAGTCGACCATATCATTTCTGAAGCCATGGGTCACACGTAAGTGAAATAGGCGTGTTCTCACTTTTTGATTTACCTATCTGTCTTTTAACAGTGTTGCAGGTGTTGATACGACGTCCACCACCCTAGCGTATCTCTTTTGGGAACTCAGCCGTCGTTCAGATATTATGAAGAAGCTCCAGGTAGAACTTGACGAAGCAATGCCAGACTCCCGTTCCGTTCCTGATATCAATATTTTGTATAAATTGCCTTATCTTACTGCGCTCCTCAAAGAAGGTATTTTCTTTCACTGCACGCCTTTTCGTTGTCTGACGACTTGTTATTTGTCAAGTCTTCAGGTTATATGGCGCAGCGCCAAGTCTCCTTGAGCGTGTGGTCCCGTCATCTTCGAAGGGCAATTTCTACGAAAATGGTTACGACCTCATGGGATATTTACTCCCTGCGAACACTGTTGTCGCTACTCAGTCTTGGTCGTTGCATCGCGACGCTTCCGTTTTCCCTTCACCTGAGACCTTCCTCCCCGATCGTTGGTTAGAAACGCCGGACAATAAAGAGCAGTTGGCGCAAATGGGACAGTATATGATGCCATTTGGAACCGGTACGCGGGTCTGTGGGGGGCAGAATCAAGCTCAGGTAGTGTTACGTATCGTCGTGGCCTTGGTCGCCCGTAACTTTAAGATTGTTGCGCCACCCGAAACAAATGACAGGACTATGTTCATCAAAGATGCTTTCGTATGGCTCACCATCTTGTTCACACCTCCTCACTAACGTCATCTATTTAGGTCATTTTTCCAGCTTCAATGGAATGCAACTTGAAGTTTATTCCTCGCAACTATTGATTGAGCTATCCTAACTTTGCTCTACAATCCAAACGATTCCGATCATCACTGCGATTCCCCGACATATATACCCAGTATATGGTTTGCTTGCGCTTGATAAAAGCTATCTCACTCTCGTTTCGTTTATTTAACGACTTCGCAATCTTCCGCCTGGAGTACCACAAATATCTCTAGCCACAATATTTTCTCCAGTTTCAGGTGTGGAGATGTCGAGGTAGAATGGAAAGCGGAATATGTATAACTTACGCTGTACTTTAATAAGTCTTTATTTAATTGTCAATGGCTTGACCTTTTGGTCGGAGTTCTTTATTCAAAACGAATGAATGAGATTGAGACTAGTGGGAGTCAAGCTTTGGTGCTGCGGCGTCCTTTTTCCGTGGATGTATAGTTGATTGAGCCTGAGGATCGAATTTAGCAGAGTCAAAAAGATCAAAAGAATTGGATACTCCCGGAATTGAACCGGGCCCCCCTCGCAAACCGCATTTAGAAATGCTAAGCGAGTGTGATAACCAACTACACCAAGTACCCCACGATGGTTGAGCAATGTTTTTTTGGCTTGGTTTACATTAAATAATTTTTTCTTTTGAAGACCAAAAAAGACATTTTACGAGGGAAAAATGGCGACATAATCAATCAAATCTTCGAGGAACAAGTGCCCCGTACACGAGAAATTTTCATTGGTGGAGAGTACAAGAGATACAACGTATGTAAACGTGGCCCATACGTGACTATTTGTTGTTCGTTACGAGTGCAGAGTTTGGCTGACATGAATGAGAGAGGATGGGGAGGAACTTCTTTCTTTCTTTCCGGTGTCGTTCAGCAGGTGGGGTCTGGATGGTCCCAGACGGCGACCTTTTGGTCGCGGTGAACCTATTTGAAAATGGCAAAGGTTGTCAGGACAAGTGTGTGTTGGAGGAGAGGGCACGTACTTTGTTGATACAATATGTGGGGCCGCTATACTCGATTCCGTCGATGGTGGTGGGGGTGGTGCTGCACATGGTAACCCAGTCGTCGCTTTGTTGGATGCCAAGGACTTGTGCTTCGAAGCGCTATTGTAGATGAAATTGTCAATGAAGATTGGATGGAGGATAGAGATGTGTATCTTACCCTGATGCCAGAACCCTGGTTGACGCATCCCTGTGTCATGCAACGGCATCAAGAAATATTCAACACAAAAGATATATATATGTATGCTTACCAAGTCCTGTTTTACATCAAAGGAAGGCTCGCATAGTGGTTCGTCGACGTCGACGAGCCAATATCCGACCACGCCTCCCCAGAACCCACGGTTCTCGCATCTGTCAGTTTTATTGATTGAAAGACCGCGGAGCTTCACGGGAGTGACCTCGCAAGCTTCGATCCAGTCCCATGTAAAAGGGATGTCCCATAACCTGGCAGAGTACTCTCGTTTGCCATAGGAGTGGCACTGGCCGGGGACGGGTTTCTCCCAATGGGCTTCGAAGGGATAGACGGAAGGACCGTCGTGATGCTGGTTCCGTTCGTGCTCCCATTGGTCCCTTTCACGAGCCCAAGATGCGCGATCTTTGTCCATGCTCAGCTTCTCCAGCTCATTTGCTCCTTTTTCCTTGCTGAGTAGATCCTTCTCTTTCTGCAGCTCCAGACGCTGGCGGTTGGATGCTGCGACCTGCTGTTGGAGGTTGTATTCTTGCTGCTTGAAGGCGGACCATCGTCTGTCGAACTCAACACGGTCTGCGTGGAGCTGGTGACGATCTCTTTCCCACTGGTCCACCTCGATGCGATGTTCGTTGCGCTCCCTTTCCGAGCGAACTCGTTCTTTCTCCCACAACTCGCGATCTGTTCGGTACTGGAGGCGGAGACGATCCCATGTAGCAGGGTCATCTCGCTGTACGACTTGTCCGATGAGACACTCCGTCAGGGTGCCGATGAGGAGCACAGCGAAGAATGTCGCGGCAAATAGCGTAAATAACGTTATCTTGTTATCGCGGCGTTCCTTGTTCTGGTGGAAAAGAGGTCGTCTCTCTGAGGCTACGACGCCATAGGAAGGTGGCGGGGCCCGATATGCTCTTTTTATTCAAGGCGGAGGAGTTGCTTTCAGCACAGACATAAATGTGCAGGATGAATCGATAACTCACAGGCTGGCCATTTTTAGCAAGATTGGTAGGAAAACGGATCTCTTTGGAGGGAGGATGCAGTAGAATGAGATGGAGAGTTACGAGGACACCCGGTTTCAAAGAGTCGCAGTAACACGAGCGTCTGCCACCCTGAGCGATAAGAGTAATAGCAGAACCATTAAATTGTAATAGTTGACGTTGAACTGATTTTTCAAACGTAAAATATGGCTGTGATGCCTACGTCAGGATTCCGTCAGTTACTGATCAATTGCTTGTACAAGTTGGAGCGAGTGCGCTGGTAGACGACTGCTGGACCATACAGGAGGCGTTCTGGAACCCCTACTATTGATTGCTGGAGAATCAGCAATGCTTGCGCAGTTTAGTACACCATGTCAAGTGGTACGTACACTCAATATAACGCAACGAGCAGCTCCGTCTGTCTTCGCAGAGTTCACCTGGGGGGCAGCCTGTCCACCACCATGCTAGTGCCCAGCTGGCATAGCCTGACGACGCACGGTAAGGTCGTGACCAGCCTCGTTTGTTCTCGCTAATTTTCTTTTCCTCCTCTGACAAACTTGGTACGCCCATTGCGCACTTGGTCAACATTGTTGTCCTTGCATTATCTGTCTTGCTGGATTTTTTGTCCGTAAACCGTATATGACCCAATATAATCGTTTGTGCCAATGATCGTCAATCATATCTTGACCACGACTAGGGAGGTTCCACCCAGCCCTGTGTCGCTGCTGTATTGCTTCAAATCTATTCCACTCTTGACTTACAGTCCTAACAGATCTGTCTTGAAGACACAGACGCGGTATAACAGGCGTAACGTGAGCGGCTGTAATGTCTTCGCCAGGACGTCCTTCACCTTTGACACGGCCACATTGGCCTTGGTCAACATACACGCACCGTTCTTCCCTTTCTTCTCTTTCAACTCTCTCGGCTGGTGGCTCAGCTTCCGGCTCCCAGAGCTCTTGGGATTTAAGAACGCCGTCTGTGGCTTCTAGTCCTGCTACAGTCCTCCTGTCGACAAATAATTCACTTAGACAGCAAACGGGGCCTCCAAGTATGTTTACTCCTCCTGTTCATCAGCAAGAAACGATCAGAAACTGGTCTTTTGCGGTTTGTTTTACCAATGCTCTTTGAAAATGGAACGTGGTTTTTTTGAACAGGTTTACCGTAGGCTTTCGAGTGGGTTGTACGCGATGTTGAGAGGTTGACTCGGGTGATCGAGTCCGAGACGGAGATTAGTGACGACCAGGACGAGCCGACCCCAAGAGATGAAGAACAGGATTTCGAACTTTTGAAGCAGTCTCCGCTCCTGGGTGACGGAAAGTTCAAGCTCGAGATCGGTATGTGTAAATACGTTGTATTATTCTATTTGTGTTTCAATTATTAACGGTTTGTAGCGCGAACAGCTGCTGTCAATAATTCTCCGACGCTTTCGCTATATATCACTTCTCTTGTGGTTGATTTCTCTCAGAATGATTATGAGATGTCGGCTACCATGATGGCGGCTATCAAATCTCAAGACGACAAAGCTGGAGAACGTGGGGCGCGAGCGGAGTGGGTTTGGGAGGTGTGGCAGAATGACTGGACTTTCCGTCAGGAGAGTGAAGTTTGGGGTGGGTAGTCCTGGTTCACATACGCTCAAGTAAAGTGTCTTGACAGGGCTCATGCAGAATGCCCCCTTCCGCCTCTGTCCACGTTGTTGGAAAATCCAAGGATCAAGGAAACAGATTCGTTTGTGATCTGCGTCCAGATACATAGCCCCGTTGGTCCCTTCTTCCCTCAACAGCCTTCTGCGTTTTACGTCCCTAGAGACCTACTTGATGGGCTGGAAGCTTCGTTAGATAACCCAAGTAAGCCATACTCGTTCACTAGCGTTCTTCCGTCACTGATCTGGATTTCAGATACGGGTGACGTCCAATTTATATGCCTCGAACGCATGGACCCTGCACAAAATCCGCCACTATCCCCCATACTCACGCCGAGCCGTTCGCCATCTACTGTTTCGTCTTCCGCTCACGAGTCTCCATCCTCTCTCTCGCCTCATACCATTGTTCGCAAACGCATCATATATGCTCATTCAGACATATTGACACGGCGTTCTGAATATTTTGCCACCATGTTGGCTTCTTCATTTTCTGAGAATTGTAGTCAAGGGCAGTGGATCTCGCGCGGGTCTGAAAGGAAGACCTACACGATAATTGTGGAAGAAGCTGACTTTGT
This sequence comes from Sarcodon aspratus, assembly GCA_003313825.1. Taxonomy (NCBI): domain Eukaryota; kingdom Fungi; phylum Basidiomycota; class Agaricomycetes; order Thelephorales; family Thelephoraceae; genus Sarcodon; species Sarcodon aspratus. Next base: position 5,889 of record QLOR01004354.1, on the reverse strand, counting down.
GACTATCTATTGGTTACTCAAGTGGGTATATGCGAACTGGTTGTTGTTCAAGGAGCATGATGATCCACGAGTTGCTGTCGAGGGCATTGGAGCAGGATGGAGCGCGAGATGGTTGCATACTAATGGTGCAGGTGAATGGGACTGGAAAAGATTCAACAAGAATCACGCTACTGAGGATCTAAGCGGGTCGAGAAGCGATGTTAGAAGTGTTACTAGTGGTGGTGAGAGCGTTAGGTCGAGTGATGTTAAAGGAAAGAGAAAACCTCCAATTTCACTCCAAACTACGACATCGACCTCTTCTACTCGAAATACTACGACTAGAACAACCACAGTAGCAACTTCGACAGGGTCTCCATCGAAAGTGCCTCCACGTCAGTCAACTTCATCGGTTACAAGGAGGAGTAATCCTTCAGATGGTCAACCCAAGGCTGCCAACGTCGTGGGTGTTCCTGTCCTAGTCCCGCTGACGCTGTCTCCTGCTACACATGCACCTCCACCGCCGGCACCGGCTGTATACCCTCTGTCACCCAGAGCCGCGTGTGTCCGTCAACCGGATCCACACCCACACCCGACGCCTCCGCCACCACCAGCATCAGCACTATCAATGTATCAAATAGCTCATAGATATTCTATACCAGGACTTGCCACCCTCGCTTTAGAACATATGATGACCACGATAAACCCCGAGTCTAGCTTCGGATTGTTGCTCGCTAGTAGCATGTGGGATGAGTTACGAGGACTCGTAGAGGTACATGTTCTTGGCTTTACTGAATTAATCCCGTTGGATCCCCACTTATGTCTGTTATTCTCCTAGGATTATGTCGTTGAAAAATGGGACGAGGTTTCGTTGACGGCAGAGTTTGAACGATGTTGCGACGAGGTTGCTGCGGGAGAGTACGTCGGTTTTGCTTAATTGACAGGCTAACCACCCCTCTGATGCTGGTGTCATTTTATTTAGGTGGGGGCCCGAAGGCGGGAAGACATTGATGGCTTTGTTTAGGAGGCTTCGATCTCCGCCTGCAATGCCGTTCGCTCGAGCTTGAGGTGTTCTTCTTTACGGTGTCAGGTTCACCTGTATATTTCTACAAGGTCTCTGTCGTGGCTGGCGGAGGGTTTATCTATTCCATCACTTTCTTGTTGTCATGTTCCTTACTATGACGTCGCCACATGAACTTGCTGCTTGTGTTTTGTATACCTGGTTCCTGGCCTCCCATGCATAGATGATGCTAGCAAATGGAGATTGGAGAGAAGGACATCTAGTATTGTACAGGATATTGGAGGTGATATTCGTGTATGTATCACAGAATGGAGTGCATATGTGGCGAAGATGTGCCGTAAAGAAACCAAGAAAACAAGATAATGAAAAAAAAAATGGAGATTTCTAAAATTTTAGTGAAGCAAGTTTTTTGTTTTGTATCTTGGCGAAGAGTGAGAGAATGAGTTAAGAGCGAAGAGCGAAATCGAAGGGGCAACTACAAAACAAAAAAAGAAGACCAGCCCCCCAAAAACCACCTGTTTTGCTTGCCAATGAGCAGTTCCAACATAAACATAAATATGCTCCAAAATGAGGCAAATTTGGGCAGAAACCTTGTACGAATTTCCCCCAAATTTATCTCAATACAAAGCATAATTACCATCTTGGCGGGGTCTTTTGACTCCGTCAAGGTTGCTTCTTCATCCGTGATCCCAGGTCCGTCGGTCTTGTAGAAGCAGCCTTGACGGAGTCAAAAGACCCCGCCAAGACGGTAAAAGTGTTGATAGGTGTCAAAAAGTAAGCAAAACAAGCAGTCTTGAGGGTGTCTCAAGTTTGCTCGTGTGGGACCCTGCGAGAACGAGTCAGCTGACGGACAAAACAACGAACTGCAATGGTCGAAGTACCCGTTCGATGTAGTCGCCTAGCACTCGGCGTCGTTGATCTCCCATATGGCCGCCTTATTCGATCAAACGCGTCAGTACCAGAGTGAATGCTGTATAATTGAAACACATACCTTGTCCAGGCAATGAGTTGGCGTTGCGTAGTGGATGTCATATATCACTGCGGGCATCGTGCTGCACATCGCCATCCAGTCATCCCCTTGGCGCATGTGAAGAATCTGTGATTCGATTCTCTAAAGACGTGACGATAGTTGAGCAAAAGGAAAATTACTATGTAAAAAACGAACATACCCGTAAGCGCGATCCTTTTGCAACGCATCCCTACATATCCAGTTGTAATATATGAGTGACAATTTGACCAAATAATCCCAACGCCACATACTTTATTGAGAAAATCACCCCAGAACGGCTTGCAGCTGATATCTGCCACAGTGAATTGTCCGATGATAATGCCGCCAGGCTATCAATGAGTAAAATGAGCTCTCTGACACCCAAAAAGACCAAATTGCGCTCACGAGAAGTTGGCACTGGTCAGCCCTCAGTACGACGTTCCGACCCGGAATGGACAGCTCTGTGTCTTGACAGGCTCGCTGCCCTTGACGTGAAAATGGGTACACGACATTGAGCAGAACTGCAGAATATTGTCGGACCCCGTACGAGGTGCAGTGGTGTGCAGCATGAATGTGGCCCCAGTACGGACTCGAGAGGCGTTCGTTCAAGAAAAATTGTTGGACGATAACGAACAAGAAACAAAGAGGAAGAATAACTTTCAGGATAGTCCAAAGGAGCGTGAAAACTTGAAGTGTGATGAGGTCAGGTGTAGAATCTGCCATCCTAGTAGAAGCTCTGAATGAATCGCAACTCAATAGCACGTATCGTGGAATGCAATATACCTCTCATCTCCTGGAGCGGAGGAATGCTGTACCCTGCAAAATATGAGCAATCGTTAATATCTGACCCAAATGACTATGCAGGTATCGCAAAGCGCACCGATGATCGGCAGGTACACCACCTGGGGCCGTAGCCTTGCCACCAAAAGTCAATAGTGCGCCGCTGTAACAAACACAGAATAAGAACAAGTTTCAAAGTGTAAAAAAATCCCATCTCACGTCTCTGGATCAGCCAACATTCGTGGGGAGTGACTTTGTGGACGCAGACTAGAGGGATGCCCTAGAAGAAAAGCGCATGCTCAGAGAAAGTATATATAGGCGAGACGAGGCTTCTTTTGATGAGTCAAATGCTGCGATAATCGCCGGGATGAGGCCAACTGATAACGGTCCAGCGGATCGTAAGCTGCGTACGGATATTAACGCACAGTGATGGGCTAAGATTCAATGTATTGCTGGAGGCCTCGTGTGCATTTGTAGGCAAGACGACTTGCTCGGCTTTACATAGTACTCCTAGGATCGCAGCACAAACAGCGGCCGGCGAAATCAATCCACGCAGATGTTGGCTGCAATAGGATGGGTTATAGTAAGTAGACTCCGGGGATCTCCAAATGGCCACGTAAGGACCCTGATTTACTATTAGGGAGTAAAAGAGCGTCGTTTAATCGTTCGCTGTGATCATAAGTGGGAGGGCCACAATTGAACAACCGTTGTTGAATGGCGAGCGCATCAAAAGTTGGAACAATCCTGCGGAGATATGTTTGTGCCGAACCGGAGGTAAACGAGGCCGCTGGTCTGCCGTGGTCGATTAAGCTTCAAGTAGCGTGCATCAGTGTGTGGTCTCTCTCGTCGTGGTTGGGGGCTGGCAAGTATTGAATGATTAATGTCGGATCCATGAAACATTTGATTTCAGCAAGGGATTAGGGCGAGAAGCAACGGACAGGACGACAATTGGGTACTAGTATGAGAAAACTGAGCGAACGTATAGATGTAGCAAAGGCGTGGTGATGGGGCGTGATGCGATGTGGGAGTTGAAGTTCTCCGGCAGTATAGGTTTCATTGTATGATCAGATAGCGGTTGGCAGCAAACTATTTTATGAGGCAAATTACGTAGAGACAGCAGATATTCTCCAGACAACAAGACTCAGAAACCGGTTAATCGTCACGGCAAGGTCAGATGGCTCTATCAGGTCTACCTCCCAGTATTTCGTCCACGCGAAGTGCAACAGGGGTATTCTTGACCAAGTCATCGGACCGCGTCATGACGATTCGTGTATAGAGTTTTTCCAGGTATTCTGTAAATGGGACAACAATTCAGTAAAGAATTACAGAAAAAACTAGTCAATAGTGAACATACTCGTTCGGTGTGGTTGGTTAGCATTTGTCGTCTTTGATCTCGTATATGGCTACCTTGTGGTGCCAGGTCCCCTGCGAACGTAATGCAAGGTGTTAGTGAAGGAGATGTTACGAGAAAGCAGTTACATACCCGGTCCACACAATGAGTGGGCCTGTTGTAGGGTATGCCGTGTATCACGGCGGGCATAGTGCTGCACATCGCACTCCAGTCGTCTTCAGGGTGTATGCCGTGGATCTGTGATTCCATTCGCTGGAAAAATATGACTATGAATAGACTAGACTGTTCAAAAAAAAAGCCGAGTGCAACGTACTCGTAATGAGGAACCGTGGGCAACACATCCCTGTCAGATGAGAGACCAACTGTTAACGGACTATCGAAGGAACTGGTCGATGCGACGTACTCGGTCGTGAAATGCGTCCCAGTACGGCTTGCATGTTACATCATCTTGGTGGCTAAAGTGTCCTATGACACCAGCCGGACGACGCTATTGAGATCGTCAGTTCTATTTAGCTGAGCAAATGTGGTGATACTCACTGAGATTTCGCATCGGTCAGGCTTCATCGTAGTGTTTTGAATCATGATACTCGTTTCGTGGCAGGCTCGCTGCCAATGGTAAGATGTAGGATAAGGAATGTTCTTGAGCGTTGCTGCGTATCCGCGCACTCCATACGAAGTGCAACGATCCGCAGCCTGGACTTGACTCCAGTACGGATCGACCCATGCGGTGTTAAACTCGTTAAAACGATCGGTTTGACGTCTATATATGAGGACGAACATGCAAAATGCGACACAGAAAAGGATCTTCCAGTTGATTGCCAGACTAGGCAGATTAAAGAAGGTAGTAGCGACGGGCGGTAGTGTAGGAGGATTCTTCGTGTCATGCTGATGATGACCGACATATTCCATCCTAAGACAAGCATTCGTAAATGAAAACGACAATGAAAAGAGTGGTCATAGAAGCGTGCCTGATGTCTCCCGGGTGAAACAGGAATGTACAACTCCGTTGGATTCTGAGAAATCTCCACAGCATTGGCCTGCAGGATGAATCATACATTGCGGCGACGTAGTGCTTACCGAGAGTTTTCAGATACACCGCTCGGGACACGTGCACCAGAAGCCAAGTATCCACTTGAACGATAAAAAAAACGTTGGAGACGATGACAAAAGCAGAGTGGAAACATCTCACCTCTGAGAGGACATTGGAGGTTGGAAGACTTCGCGCTGAGGGAATGCCATGAAAGATGGCTTGCGTGTTGGCGGAATATATACATCGAGGACTCAATTCATCCGTAGCTGAGGACGACAACGGAAATCTGTGATAGCCGAACGATACGACAGCATAAGGATCACCGAGACCACGAGAGTGTCCGTCCCACAGATGGCATCATATAGCGCAGCCATGATTAGATTAGTTGAAGTCCACGCAGACTCGAAAGTCCCAGTATATAAACGCAGCCAACCAGAATTTCGAGTTCTGATCAGAATGTATTGCGAAAAAGACTGAGGGCCTTGAGTTATTACGACTCGTTCGGAAGCCCAACTTGAGGAGGAAACTCTTGATGTTATTTGGCTCGGTTTGCCAGTAGCTTGTTTGGATGTGTTTGTGACTCTCCTCTTCCGAGTCAGCCGCCACTAAAGCCAGCTCCGAGACATCCGTAGGCGAAATCCACAGAGCTTCGGATGTCTCGGAGCTTGCGAACGGGTGTCTCGGAGCTTCGGAGGTTTCAAAGCTCCGAGACATCCGAAGCTCACAAATCTATATAACACCGT
>QLOR01004323.1:0-10465 GCA_003313825.1 Sarcodon aspratus | reverse complement strand
AAGCCGGAGCCCCCAAAAGCCAAGCCAAAGCCGGGGCTTTTGGGCCAAGCCGGGCCGGAAGAACACTACTAGATATGGTAAACCGCCTAACCTTAAAAACGTTAAGCCTTGGGGATCACGAATCTGGGTAAAACTTACTCACCCGGGCAAGTTAAACCCGCAGACTCGTGAAGGTCGATTTGTTGGGTTCGATTCACAATCCAAAGGATGTCGTGTATACTGGCCAGATTCTAAATCTATTTCCGTTGAAAGGGATATTATTTTCGAACCAATTCATTCTGAAAAGGTTGTAATAATTCCGGACCTCTCTCCCTCTAAAATTTTAACTCCAAAATCTACTCCTATAACGACTACTTCTATTACTCCACATCCATCTCCTACTCCAACACCTCCTACAACTACACCTCCAAAACTTCCGGTTCAATCAACTTCCGCAGCCGATGAAGAAGAAGAAAAAGAAGTCGCGAGGGATCTGATCGAAGAAGCACCAGGCCCAATTCAGAAAGCTCCCGAGCTTCGTCGATCAACATGAATAAAGAAACCCTCGGACTATATGAAAAGATTAGCTGCTGGAGAAGGAACGAAAGAAGGAGAAAGTGGTGAAAAAGCGTTGTTAGGATATATAGAAGATAAAAAGGAAGATTGGAAAGATTTATCCAATCCGTCGTATGCGTTGGCAACGATGAATACTCCTTTTGGCGAACCGAATACAATTCAGGAAGCACAAAAGAGAGATGATTGGGAAAGGTGGAAAGAAGCAGTAGCAGAAGAAATAGGAAGATTAGAGTCATTCGGAACCTGGCAGTTGGTAAAACGACCTACCAACACGAATATAGTCGGATGCCGCTGGGTTTTTAGAGAGAAGCATGACGCTGAAGGAAAGGTGGCAAAATATCGAGCCAGAATTGTTGCAAGGGGCTTTACGCAAGAATTTGGAGTCAATTACGAAGAAACGTTCGCACCAGTTGCCAAATTACCTTCAATTCGGACGGTAATTGCACTTGCAATTCAGCATAACTGGGAACTCCACCAAATGGACGTTAAATCAGCATATTTAAATGGCGATTTAGACGAAACCATTTATATGGAAATACCTCCTGGTTATAATCCGCCGAATTCTGAAGGTAAAGTCTGCCGATTACTCAAAAGTCTTTACAGATTAAAACAGGCTGGACGACAATGGTATAAAAAGTTATCCGAAACGTTCTTCTCAATTGATTTCACTCGCTCTCAAGTTGATCACGCAGTTTTCTACAAAAGGGATGACACCGGCACTACAATCATTTGCTGTTCCACAGATGATCTTACCATGGCTACCAGTTCCCCAGATCGAATGATCGAAACTCGATCACTTCTAAAGAAGAAATTCGAAATGACCGATGCCGGGGAATTACACTGGATGCTAGGGATAAAGGTTGAACGAGACAAAACGCAAAGGATTGGAACGCTGAGTCAAACCGCTTATATTGACCGCATTATTGAGAAGTTTGGAATGCAGGATGCAAAGCCTCTCGTCGTTCCACTTACGATCGGTCAAAAATTGTCAAAAGCTCAATGTCCCACTACTCAAGAAGAGCGAATGGAAATGCAATCGGTTCCTTACCGTGAACTTATCGGTTCCTTGATGTATGCCGCATTAGGAACGCGTCCCGATATATGTTTTGCGGTAACGTTCCTATCACAATTCTTGCAAAACCCTGGACCAGCGCATTGGCGAGAGGCTAAACGAGTAATAAGATATTTAAAAAGTACGAGAGAGAAAAAACTCGTTTACTGTAATCAAGACAGGCCTCTCGCTAACTTCAAATTAGAAGGATTTGCGGATGCGAGTTGGGGAAATGATGAAGACGATCGGCATTCCATATCAGGATATGTGTTTACCAAATATGGGGGCGCTGTTTCCTGGTCATCGAAAAAGCAACATATCGTCGCCTTATCAAGCACGGAAGCCGAATACATTGCCTTAACGCATGCTACAAAAGAGGCAATTTGGCTACGTACTTTGTTATCTGAAATATATGACGATCATTACTCAGAAATGAGTATCCCGTTATATTCAGATAGCAGCGGCGCTCTTGCTATGGTTCGTAATAGCGCATTCCATTCACGCACGAAACACATTGCAATACGCTATCACTTTATTCGTGAAGCTTTTACGGATAACCTGATTGATCTTCGGTATTTACAAACCGAAGACATGCCTGCCGACGCATTCACAAAACCACTAACTCGGGCTCGATTGGACCATCTCCTAACCTTTATGGGTGTCAGTAATATTTGAGGGGGCATGTCAAGATAAAAAGGAAGTCAAACATTACCTTTCACCTTCTTATTCATTTCCTTTTATTTGTTTCTTACTTTCTCTGATTTTCGACGCGTACAATCCGGCTGTTGCCGCTCTTGTTCACACGGTCGCAGCATCCATCCAAAAGAGGTAACGAGCCGTCTCGAAAGATCTCGAGCGGTCGTTTTCGTCATTACAAGTCTTATCCGCCTCTATCCGCTTTGTATAAAAGAGTATAATTCTGTTTTCTTCTCTTTTTCTTTTCCCTCAGTGTTTCTCAAATACACTGAGGTTCGTATCGACGTATATTCTTTCATTTTCTATATTAATACTGTATTTTAGTTTTAACCTCATATCTAGGTAATTAGTAGTGTATAGTGTTTCTCAAATACACTGAGTTTTAACCTCATATCTAGTATTCCAATCGTCGATAACCTTGAGACTCCACGCCTCTGTCCTAAAGAAATTAAATTGTATTTGATCTGCCAAACGATTCAACATTATTCAGAGCAAAACAAGGATGGTTTGACCATGACTTACTATACAGCATGAGAAACGCATCTATGAAAGTCAAGTGCCTGATGAGAAGGAAATGGGCTTTGCTCCACCGTGAAAACCAAATTAATGTGATCTCAGAATGCAGCACCAAGAAGTAATCATCCGTCTGCAAGCAAAGAACATTGAAAAGAAAATAAGAAAATGAAAACTTGACAGGGTATGCAGACAAATATTGCGACAGCAGCCACTGCAGAGTCGGTCAGCACGATGATGGTGAGCGCGGGGAGGTCAAGTTATGCGTACTCAACAAGTGCTGCGCAGCCATCACTTTGAGCAACGACATCTTCGTCTCATCGGTATGAGAGAAATCTCACACAATGGATGGGAATGACTTAGAGGGGCAACTGCCCATGGAAGACGAGAATAGTCTCCTCTGAATAAAGGCCAGCCAGATATTCAAAGGAGACTATTTCTCGCACACTCAAGTCCGCGGAAAATATCCGTAAAAAAGGAAACATGTCGTCCGTTCACAAAGGTCGAAGACAGGAAGATGAAGAATAGAGGAAATCAAGACGAACCAAGAAAAGGTCGATCTAACAGTATCGATATGTCCGTAGAAGGGGGGATTGTCCACTAAAAGGAATCAAAAAGAAAAGACGCACAGAAAATTTGAAGAACTCAAAGACAAAGTGTCCAATCGAAGAAGGAAGAGTGTCCAATGGATGAAACGAGATAATTGTCCGTCACTCACAAAGCTTGAAAATCACGCTTAGATGAGGCTAACGCGCATAGCAGTGAAGGAAAGGGGGATCTGAAGCCAAACAAAAAAAACAAAAAAAAATGCTTGCAGTACTCAAAAGCGGAGACAGCCAGCTCGGTAGCGACCCGTGCGACTCCTCACACTCTATGAGTATCATGCAAACGACTCCATCAAGAAGAGAGAAATAAAAAAGAGATCTGTGCGGGCGGTACCTCTTTCTTTACTCGCGATTAGAGCCAGCACCAATCGCTTTCTTTACTCGAAGCCCGGACCAGCCGACAGATCCCATCTAATAGGTCTCAAAAGAAATAAACGGTCACGTCCCAAGTGAAATCCAAATCTACAAACGGAGCACGGAGACATGAGAGGAAGTGCGAACGAAAGCCCGTTCCCTAGACAGGGAGGTGCTAGCCCATCACATCTGGAAACGAAGGGCAACTCAAGCCTCACACATCTCGTACCACCACGTTCGACTTTCCTTATGTCCGCGTGGTACGCAAGGCTGACCTCGGGGCGACCATCTTTTTCTAAAGAGACGAATTGGAGCAACACGAAGAATGGATTCAAAAGAAACGTCCAAAAGTCTCCTGCACCTGGCCCTGAAACAAGACGTGCGTGGCTTCTCAGTACAAGCTGGTTGAGCAAGTACAGGTGATCCACGCGGAGCTAGTTCCACAGGGGCAGGCGGTTGAAGAGACAAATCAACAAAGTTGAACTAAGGCTCCTGAGTATCCTCGAAAGGAATTCCAGAAACGATGCAAGGATTAATCAGATCAGGTGACGGCTCACCAAACTCGGGCTCAAAAGGAGCGGTGCACTCCTTACGTGCAACCTGCTCAAAATCAACACCATCGAAATAACGGTGAGCCTTCATGCCGTCAAGAGATAACATCGCACCGGGAGACTTCTTGAGAGCCTTGAACAAAAAGTCCTTTTCCACAGCGTCCGCGCCATCATATCTCCGGAATAACAAGGGATCCTCACAAACACTGGTGCACAACTCATCCATATATGTACCAGTGTCCAGTCGGAATGGAAGCCTGCAAGTCAAAAGCTGAAACATAACGATGCCAATAGCCCAGCAATCTGCCTCGAAAGAGTAAGGCTCGCCTTTCCACATTTCAGGAGACATATACCCAGGACTCCCGCAGCGGCATTGAGTCAAGAACGCGGACGCCAGAGCATCCGGTCTCCTAGAACGAAGATCAACCTTGAAATCACGAGCAAGACCAAGATCAGCGAGAACGATATGACCAGCATCATCCACAAGAATATTCCCAGGCTTGATATCGCGATGAACTGTCTTCTCCCTATGGAGAGACTCCACTGCAACAATCAGTTCCGCAATTACAAGCCGAACTTGATCATGCGTAGGGGAACCTGTCATCTCGAACTGATTGATGATATCTCCCGCAGCGTAGTAGTCTGTGAGGATATAGTAATTATCAGAATCGTGAAAACTGCCACGGAGTGAAAGAAGCCAAGGGTTACGAGACTCCACAAGCTCCTGCAATGTCTGGCGTTCACCGGAGATGTCCTCTGGATCAACCAGAACCTTGGGCACGACTTTCATCGCCAACGAGGCAGCCGTTACTCTATCTTCGACTTCGTAGACTGTTCCGTATGAACCCTGTCCAATACAGCTTACAGCCTTGAAGTCGTAGATAAGCAACGTACGGCCACTGACGAGGGTTGCGGACGAAGAAGCTGCCGACGAGCAAGGAGTAACACTGTTGGAGTTTCGGAAAGGACGAGGGGGTAAGAGAGTCAAGATCATGTTGGATGATTGAATAGGAGAGTGTGGTTCAAAGAAATTCAGAGGTGTTTGGTGCAAGACAATGGGGGTTGTGGAAAAGAGCGGTGAAGAACCAACGCAACATGGATCGCCTTCATATACCAGACCTGACGGATGTCTTAGATTCATAACCTTCGCATTGTTCACGGCTGTCTCAGTGCGATCTAGAACACCGACGCTGCATATTCATGTGCAACAGATATTGGCGTCCGGCTGTACGTTGTCTCGATCAAAAGCCGCGGATCTTTCTACCACTGGCGGTCTGCTTGAACTCGCTGTATTCGCGGGCATTCCACTAACAGACGCAGCACGTGACTCGTCCCTCAATACTCGAGATGGGCTATGAGCCAGTCACTTGTCATTATCATTATGAGCCGGGTATGACAATATGCCAGTAGATGATGTCAACAAATGATACGTATCGTGCGTCTTGTGCGTCCGTAACACAACGCTATTTTAATCGACCAGAACATTCAAGGCGTGACGACAACTTCGACCTTCTCCTTATCATCGTGCTCGATTTCCTAGTCGTTTGATGTTTGATGTTGGATACTGGACCTCTATAATGGAACCGTCCACTATTAAAACAAGGTAAGATAGGTCAGACTCTAGGGAATTGGACTCGCGTACCTAATGATGTACCAGACACTGTAAAGAAAGGCTGACAAAGGCGGTTTATAACAGAGAAAGACAGCGAGATGAATGCATATACCTGGAAACTATAACAACTCCGCCAGTGATAACCTATCGGAGAATATTTTCTGAACAGACTTGAAAATAAACAAGGAAAAAAGAAACACACCGCAGCGTAATTCATATTTTGCGCGGTTACGGGTAGCACGGTAGGCAGGGAGAATATAACGCATATAAATAGCGTCCTGAAGACCAAATTGTGAATGCGTTGACGGATTGTTATATACGACGGTTTACCATGTTATGCATCACATTGAAGGCCCATCCAAGAAGCCCATGCCCCATATAAAATGGGCCAGGTTTGAATTGAACCTCGGGGTGGTGTTGGAAAGCGCGGCGTGTGCCCGAGTTTAACAATACGGGAACTGAGCAAGGAGCCTGAGGTATTGGCACGCATTAAAAGCACTGCCCCCACATATACGTTTCAAATCAATACGATAGCCACCGCGTCCATTCATCCACTCAGGTTTCCTCATATTCGCCAGAAACAGTGTCAAGGGCCTCAAAGCTCTGCGTAGCGCCTTGGAGTCACATTTACTAATGCATATAAACCGAGTATGACTCGTGTTGACCGAATCGATGCAGGTATAACAAGTCCAAGAGCAAGACCAGAGAGTTTGAACGCCAGATAAGCCAAACGGTGGTCAACGTATGACCGGAGTGCCAATTATCGACGACGGTTGACAACATGTCCAATAAGTAATGCCAATAGATCGACTCCGGCGTGACATTATCACATAGCCTTACTATGTGACGGTGATGATCTGCTCGTCGATCACTGGGGAACGCTCGACTTATAGTTACTAGTAATGCTGGTTGTACAACTACGGCGAGAGTCCTCTGGCTCACCGGGCTCAAACAGAACACACAGCTAAAACTTCATCTATACATACAACACTCTATCAATCGATCTATGCTACAAAATGTGTCATCGTCGTAGGTACATAGGAATTTCGTCATGTGTTGTAGCCAAAGTGCCGCTCTGGGTGCGCTCGTCGTGATGCCGGACAGGCCTTTCAAATACCAGCGACAATTCATTGTATCCAGTGTGTAATTCAGTTTGCGTGACTGAGCTTCGATAGCTGTTGTCCCGAATGTTGAGCATGATTCTGGTGGTGAGGATCGAATAAAGGACTTCCTCCAGGCTAAGGATGTTTTTTTAAGAGTGACGCCATGCAGATTATATGGTCATACTGACGGAGTTAACACAGTCAACGTATCATAATACTGTGGCAAGCACAAGGTCATTAAGAGAATGCGGATCCGCTGTCCAGTGCTTTGGACTTACATTGTTTGTCAAAGCAAGTGGTATGGCCACATTCGCGACCGAAATACCTGACAAACTGCTGTGAGTACGTCCAGAGTTCCTAGCCTTAAACAACGCACTTAGCAACACGACATAGAACATGATAGCTATGAAGAGTGGAAAGTCTCTTAGGACCTTGATGACAACGCTTTAAACCGTCACTCACCATCTCTATGGATGACATGCGAGAATTCGCCCATGTGACCTTGTTTGTCTGCGTATCATCAGAAATAATTAGCTATCAACGGTAGCAGCAGATCAAAGATTTTACTAACATGACCGGAAAGCACTGATCATCATGAGTGCAAGAACAACTGAAAAGATGCAAATGTATAAAGAAATTCAACGCAAACAAACTGCACATACTAGCCTCGACCGCAGTTAATGCAGCGTAATTCGGCAACAGTGCCCCGCTATCAGGCGGTTCCACATGACATCCTCTGAATCCAGGATATAGAGGAGATGCATCTGCGTATGCGGCGTGAGTCAACAATCCCATCTAATACAGACATAGCTACATACACTCCATTGCACGTTCGCTCAACGTTACACCATTGATAACGCATTGCGTAATGAGATTTCCCAGGGTTAAAGCCGCAAGTCCAATTCCGACTGCTCTGTTTCTATGCCAGACCGCCCATGTCCTGATAGCGAGGACGACTTATAAAAGTATAAGAGATGGAAAAGGCATCCGCACTAAGACACGTACCTTCCGCAAGGAACATCTTTAAAATTACAATCCCTAAATACGGTCTTGTATCAACCGGAGTATTGAATGTTTATAATACTTACACATTGCTGCAGGGAACGCAAACTCGCACCCTTCCGCTGGAAGATTTGGCATTATTTGGTCTGCAAAAAGATTAAGTATGGTTCAGAGCGATCTATGGCGACAAGAACTTACTATAAAGAATGAGAAACGTGTCAACAAAGGTCAAGTACCTGATCTGGAGAAATAGAACTTTTGTATAGTTCCACGGCGAATGCCAGATCAGTTTTATCTCGAGCTTTAGCGTCAGGAGATAATCATAGATCTAAAAAAAAGTACGGTTTACGGTAACAAACTCGGGATGGTATGAATACGTACAAATAAGGCAGCGGCAGATACTGCAGAATTAGTCGATCATTTGATAGCATAATAGAACGAGGTGTACGTACCACACATGTACTATGCAGCCAGTGTTTCAGCAAAAAAAAATCTTCATCTCATTAGCAGAGAGATAACTCACATCCATAACAAGCCTCTGCTGCTTCACGTACGGGATGATCCAATCCTTGGCGGAGTCCATGTTTATGACCAGTTACCAAGCGAGTGCTGTTGTTGTCCAGCAAAAGAGTGTATACTAGACCGAAGACGATATCCTAGACTTCCTTGTGGTTGGGAGTACTGGCACTAATCGATGAGGTCTTTTGATGAGGATTGCATCGAGCATCCAAAGGTTGCCGACGGTAAGAGTCCCAATTTCGTTGAATTAAATAGCCTTGCGTAGTCTTCTATATAGTCGTCCCGGCCTTTCCCTCGGCAAATACTATTATCACTGTCAGGTGGCATGAACTCTTCAGAACGCTCCATGACCCTAGATGAGCTTCTCGATGCATACGGAACCAAGTGACTAGACCTTCGAGTCGTACTGCAAATGGAAAAATCGTTACACCAAGCCCGGGAGCAAGACCAAAAAATCCGTCAGCTATCGGTAACAACTTAACAAGCCAGATAAGCCGAAAAGTCAAGGAGCGATTACCATATGTGACTGGCAGTTATCGGTCAACTGCCAGCGCCATGAATACTGAATTTAATCAGCAAAGGCCCGGTCCCCGCAGCGGTGAAACGTCTGCGTTGCTACGGCCCTTGACTCTTACCCCACGACCTTCTCTCCGGCGGAACGTAATATACCTCGATTCAGGACCCAAGCTGTGATGCGATGGCCGGATCAACAGGAGAAAGAAGCTGTATTGCTTACAGAAAGGGTCGGTACAATGTATAGCACTCCTTACTCGGAACTTTATTCAGAAAGAATCGGTGCCACCCTGTACAATTGTTATCAATGATTAACAAACCTGTAAATCGAATACAGACCTTGTACCCTTCGCATACCAGCAGAGCCTGGCTCCTCGACTGCATCAAAAAGTACCCATCGACCCCATCGACAAGGGTATGTAATGGACAAGTCAACTTGACAGTTGGTTTGTGTCATTGGTTCAAAACAGATATTCCGGCTGCCAAATTAATGCCTGGTTACAACGAGGTTCCCAAGCAACGCACTTCTGAAAAATAAACACTTTTCGGCGGAATATTATCGGTGATATGTCATAGAAGAGGATTCCCCATTTGTCAACGCAGTATACTTTTCGTGCGCGAATAAATCCCTCAATTGTCAGCGAAGAAGGAAAAACGGGGAATTAAATAATCCTTCTGCAAGCCTCATTTCTAAGAAGGTTTGTTTTGTCCGCTGGGGAGGTAGAAAGTTGACCACGGCATGCTAAGAGCACGAGGACTGAGGAAGAACACAAGATGAAGCATTGTCATTCCAGTGGTGGACACTGGTCAGTCGTTACCAGAAATGAGAAGTTGTGGTCAAATGATCACTCGGGATCGGCTACTTTGTCCTGGCCGGTCACCGGCTGTGTTCTGGTCAAGGGTCAACGAAAGTCAAGTCATGACCATCGTCCTTCTCAACTGCCAATGACAGACACAGCAGGAATAAATCCTGAGGCAGAATCATCAATTCGTTCAACAGGAAGATCTGCCAATATCCTGATGCGTAGAAGTCAGCTTGCATTTCGGCTCAAGTGCGACCTAATTATTTGTATCAAATTCCAGTGATTGAATGCGCTGCATGATGTTGCCAACTTGTTAGTGTGATGTAGGCGGAAAGATGATCTACGTTGGCATCTTCAAACTACCGAGCCAGAATTTTCCAATTGAGCGACTTGAGATCCGTCCATTCATCAAGAGCTTGTCTCGTCGCACAGAATGAGTGGTCACTCAGTCTAATTCTTGGTCACAGATCTCCTTTATTTTTGGACTTTTTCGCCAAAAAAAAACATCCCGACCCAAAATACATTGTACACAGGTTACAATCCAATATCCAACCGTAACCAATTATTTTTACATCGTCGGTTGGCGTT